>JAJIYU010002545.1:0-29798 GCA_030144865.1 Tinospora cordifolia
AGAATAATCTTCAATTCCCAATTGGAATACAAGTTTTTGCTCTCCATAGCCGTCACCAGTGGTTTTTTTCCGAATTAGGTTCTCTTGGCCCTAACAACCCTTTCCTATATAAAGTCCCACACTAAAAAAATCCTAAAAAATATGAAAATCCCGATAATCACTCGAGTGGCCGCAGTCACGGACCACGGTCAGTAATGTCTTTGATAAAAACCAAAATCCTCCCAATTATGTCTACTGCGGTCTGCAATTTTCATACACTCATCGCATTTTGGTGACCGCGGTCACCAGTGGGCTTTCTCCACAGTACAGTTCCTCTTTAGTTACCGCGATCTTCAGTTGTTGGACCGCGGTCTTTTGGTGCTTCTTCATGATTTCTTCTCCTTTTTACCTTCATATGATGTATTCTTCCTTTGTGCTTCAACCTGTACCCTGCAATACACTCAAATTCCTTTCCCAGACATCATTTCCTCATAAAAGAGCTTTAAAAATTTAAAACAAAGCTTATAAGGACCTTAAACAATGCAAATCCCTAAACTATATGCTAATGCTACTAATTATGCAATTCTTCCACTAATTCTACCTTTATTTCTTCTAAAATGCAATAATTCACCTAGATTAATGTTAATTGCTACGCAACTAACAAATACACCCAAACTTAGACTTTTGTTCGTCCCCGAACAAAGACTCTACTTTAAACTAACAACCATGTCACATAAAAGTGAATTTTATTTCAATCATCATTATAACCTCGATTGTTTTTCGTTCCTTTAGTTTATGACTCATTAACACTTTCTTGGGGCTAGTTAGGTTGTCTAGATTTTTAGTTCATCCTCTATCCTTTCTCAACTTCACCCTTTAATCTGTTAGTATCTCAATCCTCCTAAACTTTGTAAGTAATTTGCAGTCGTCCTCCCACTCATAGAAATCCTTTCCTAATACCTAGGTACACAGACCCTCTTAGTTTTCTACTCCGTCTATCTACTACTAAAGTCAAACTATAGTTGAGATCAGTGGTCTTACTTTTAGGTTGTAACGTGGCCTGGCTCAGGGTATAATTGTAATAAGAATTTATATCTGACTCAAGTACACACTCATAGCAATAATAACAACCTATTTTGTTTCTTGTTCATGCTAACAACTTTGTCTTCATAACTCACCCAAACTTATTTCATCACGTGCACCCCCAATGATACTCACATGGACACTTAAACAAGGATAGTAAGTTCAGCTATCATTAATAATGTTGAAATACTAAAGAAACAAATATAACTCCTTCTTCTCTTTTTTTTATTTTAATTTTTTTTTATTTTTTATTTTTTATTTTTTTATCTTTTTATCTTTTTATTTTTTTTCAAACTATAAAAAACATGTGTATTTTCATGATAGCAACCCCTTCTTCTTTCATGTGATCAAAATAGGTTATGTTAAAACCATAAGTGCACATAAATAAGTCCAATTAAGATATTCATTAAAGGATAAAGTGTAAATGTATATAATGTTTAGGTTCATTACAAGAAAACAGGCTTTACGGCTCAAAATTGGCTACAAGGGATTATGGATGCTGGGATCGGCCTTTAGGCTAAGACTCAAAGAATGATGGCCTACTTCATTTCCCTCTTATAGTCATTCCTAAGCAGTGTTCAAGACAGAATTGTAAAATGTTCAGTTTTCAGATTCTCAATTTACCTAAGACTACAGAGATCTGTCAAGATCAAACTTCAGACCAACCGAGCACACAGACTATTTGACAGTACTCTAGTTCTTTGTCTCATCATACTAAAAGAACGTTACAATTTCATAGGTTACTCAGTAACATTTTTTGAAAATAATAAAAAAATCTACTCTAAATGCTTCTAAGAATGCATCTACCAAAGATTTTACAAAGGAGAATTGATAAAAACTGATAAAATAAAAGAAAATTGACCCTGTTTGCTGTGTGTTACACCCCCAAACTTGAATGGTGCCTTGTCCTCAAGAGAACATAGATTGGCATACGTGGGAAAAAGAACACATCACACATGCATTCAAAGAGAGAAAAAAATTAGTCTGGAAGTCATAAAAAAATTTGGCATTGTACAAGTAAAACCATTGGTAAGGAGTAATGCATCATCAGAAAAATAAAACACAAGAGCAACAAAGGTACAAAATTTTTGAGTTTCAAGAGCATCAAAAAGCAACAATAGAAATAAAGAAAATATCGAGGCTCAGAAGTCCGTTCCAAAGACTTCTTCCTCTATAATAAAGTCGGTGAAATCACCACCACCATCATCATCATTAGCATCGTTCACATTGCCCACTAACGGAGTCGGGTGCACTAGAGGTACACAACAAGCCATCTCCATGTAGGGCAAACAGTAGGGAGGAAGGGGAAACGCCTCGGCCATGGCCATGCTCGGGTCCTTACGATGCATCCACTGGGGGAGATATGCCATCTAATGCATCATGGTGTGCTCAGTGGCAGAGAGAGACGCATCAACAGCTGAAGAGGAATGTGGGGCATCTTCATGACGTATAGGGGCCGGAGCGGAACTAGCAAGATCAGTAGCTGGTGGAGGGGACTCAGTAGATGCCCCACGCATCTTAGAAGAGGTGTAAGTGAGCATCTTTACCGCTATATGATCCTTCGCCTTCAACAGCGGCTCCGTCTTGCCCCATACAACCCTAGCTCGTCTGCATAGCTCTGTGATCAAGGAGAGGTGTGGCAGACCTGCATTTGTTCTGTCAATTGCCGACCGGATAGAGCTGGAAATGATTGTCCCAATATTGATTGGGAGTCCCTTCATGATGCAGTACACCAAAACAGCTCTATCTACAGTAACCCGGTTAATTGCTAAGGAGGGAAGTAAATTAGCACAAGCCAAATATAACCAAACTTTAGTCGGGGTCTTAAACATGGTCTTCATCAAATTGACAGGCCTATTGTTATAGCAAATCTAAGATACCCCATCAACACACAGTGTCTATAAGATCTTGTTCGGATCAAACCTTGGTAGGAGATTGTAGTATTCATCCGAAGAGTCTGCTGGCAATCCATACACTTTATTAATTGCAACTACATTGAATGGTACACATTTGCCCCACACCCACACTGATGTCCCCTCTCTATCAGGTGCATTGGCATAAAATTCTTGTACTATTGAAACCATCGTGGTAGCTAGTGCCTCAATAAGTTTCTCCCAATGCCTAACTGCTACCACTATTTTGATACCAATGTTGCACTCCTCTATCATCAGCATAATGCCCCTCTCAGGGATTAAATGTCTGTTTGATCGAATTATATTAAACCTCTATTTTGCTGCTGTTGTCTTAAAACAGTTTCAATTCGAAGGCAGAGGAGGTGGTGCTAGCTGTTTGCCCTTTGAAGCTGGTAATTTTATTCTAGGAGGCCTGCAACAACGGCAAATGTGGGCAAGGAAAACAGCAAGATTCACATAATAATACATCAGACATGAATTGAAACTAATCAACTAGGTTAGTTTTCCGAGCTAAACATCTAAGCATCAAAATCACTCCTTCGACAATAAAAATTGAATCTAATGCCTATGATATTATATTTTGTGAAAATAGATAGGAAATGCGCCTCATTACATTGAAATAACACAGCTAATAGCCTAAGGTGTTCATGAATCAAGGATTTGTGCTAGTCTTTGCTCAAAAGGGTTCACTAATTATGCATATTCAGAATAAAAGGAAAGATGGTACGAGTTATTGAGCAAAATAACCATTTAAACACAAGAAAACACACATAGCAACTCCTAAATAATCTAAACATTCAAATAATGCAAGGAACTAATGAAAAGTAAAATAAAAACATTTACATTTTCACTGGAAAGGCAAAAAAGTACTTTGAAAATTGGAAGGGAAACCGAAAGCCACAGAGAAAACTTAGAAATTTCAAAACAGGAATGAGCAAATGACAGCAATCTGGACTTAAAAAGACGCATGGATCGCGGTCCATAGATGATTTTTGCTTGAAAACTACTCGATTCTTCTTTTGCAAACCGCGGTCAGTATGAGCATTCAATCTGTGTGGACCGCAATCCGTGGACATGCCAAAATGGATGTTCTGTTGATCGCGGTCCATAGAAACATGTTCTTTTGGTGACCGCGGTCTGTGGAAATGCTCGAATTACACCATTCTGGTGATTGTGGTCTGTGAAATTGCACGTTCTGGTGACCGCGGTCACCAGAATGATTTTCTCTATACCATGTTGTTGACCGCGATCCACAGTATGATGGACCCATTTCTCACTTCTAACTGTCTAGAACCTACCTTTCCACTGAAATCTAACAAACTAGCTACATGAAAAAAATTACACAAGCATCAATAGTGGGTTGCCCCCCACTCAGCGCTATGTTTAATGTCGTTAGCTCGACGAGGATACTGTGTTCCAATCTCTGAGGACTGCCATTTCCACCATTTGCTTTGGTCCTCTGTAGAATATCTTTAATCTTTGGCCATTCACTTTGAATCTTTGGCCATCTATCAAGCTCTATACTTCCACTGCACCATATGAAAAGACTTGAGTGACTAGGAACGGTCCCGACCATCGAGATTTTAGTTTTCCCGGGAACAAACAGAGTCTTGAATTGAATAGGAGTACTTGCTGGCCAGGTTTAAACTCATTCTTCTCTATGAACTGATCGTGCCATTTCTTTATTCTTTCTCTATAAATGGTGTTATTCTCAAATGCATCTCGGCGAAACTCCTCCAGTTCTACGAAATGCAACAATCAGTTCTCACCACAAGCTTTTGCATTGAAATTTAACTTCTTGATGGTCCAGTAAGCTCTGTGTTCTAGCTCACATGGCAAGTGACAGGATTTCCCATACAATAACTGATAAGGAGACATACCAATGGGTGTCTTAAATGTTGTCCTGTATGACTACAGTGCATCATCTAACTTCAACGCCCAATCCTTATGGTTTGTGCCAACCGTCTTCTGTAATATCGACTTGATTTCTCGATTAGACATTTTAGCTTGCCAGTTAGTTTGAGGATGATAGGGTAGTGCAACCTTGTGCCTCACGCCGTACTTAGTGTTGAAGACGTTATCACAGAAGTGCGTACCTTCATCACTCACAATAGCTCTGGGAGTTCCAAAACTGGAGAAAATGTTCCATGAAAGAAACTTCAGCACAACTCGAGCATCATTCTTTGCTGTAGCTACAGCCTCTACCCACTTAAAGACAAAGTCAACAGCTAGCAAGATATATTTTTTGCCAGCTGATGGTGGAAATGGTCCCACAAAGTCAATGCCCCAAACATCAAGCAATTCTACTTCTACAAATGAGATAAGAGGCATTTCATTCTTTCTGGAGATGTTTCCTTGTTTCTAACATGTCTCACAAGTCTTCACAAACTGATGGGCATCTTTTAACATGCTTGGCCGATAAAACCCACTCTCAAGTACACGTCTTGCTATTCATTGATGGCTATAATGACCACTATAAGGTGAAGCATGACAATCATGAAAGACTTTGTTAATTTCAGACTCAGGAATGCAACGACAAATGACCTTGTCAGCACATCTCCGGTAAAGAAATGGATCATCCCAAAGATAGAACTTGATTTCATGTATGAAACGCTTTAGGCGGCCTTGAGATAAATCTGGTGGAGTGATGCCTGTGGCTTTGTAATTGGCAAAATCTTCATACCACAGTGTGTTGTCACTAATTTTCAAGAGATGTTCATCCGGGAAAACCTCCAGTATACCCATTGGATCTGGATTTGCTTCATTTGACAGACGAGACAAGTGGTCTGCTACCACATTCTCTGTACCCTTCTTGTCTATCACCTCTATATCAAACTATTGCAAACGCATGATCCACCTTATTAATCTGGGCTTTGCATCTTTCTTTGTAAAGAGCTGCCTAATTGTTGCGTGATCCGTGAAGACTTTTACATGTGATCCCACAATGTAGGATCTGAACTTGTCACATGCAAAAACAACAGCTAACAACTCTTTTTCAATAGTAGTATAGTTCTTTTGAGCATCATCCAATGTTTTACTTGTATAGTACATTTCTCTGAACATCCTATCATGTCTTTGTCCTCAAATAGCTCCGACTACATAATCACTAGCATCACACATGATTTCGAACGGTTCCCCCCAAACTGGTGTGGACATAATAGGAGCGGATATTAAGGCTTTTTTAAGTGTGTTAAAGGCTTCAACACACTCAGCTGTGAGGTTAAACTGAGCTTCCTTTTCCAGTAAATGACATAGAGGCCAAGTTATTTGAGAGAAGTTCTTGATAAAACTGCGATAAAAACCTGTGTGTCCTAAGAAACTCCGCACCTCACACACTGTTGTTGGTGGTAACAACTTTTCGATGGCTTGAATCTTTGCTTTATCCACTTCCAGGCCATTATCAGAAACTCTATCGCCCAACACAATGCCTTCTCGAACCATGAAGTGACATTTTTCCAGTTGATGACTAGGTTATTTTCTTCACAACGAGAGGAGACTCGTTCCAGATTATTGAGGCATTGTTCAAATGTTTCACCAAACACTGAGAAGTCATCCATAAATACTTCCATGATGTCTTCAATCATATTCGCGAATATTGCCATCATGCACCTCTGGAAAGTTGTTGGCGCATTGCACAGACCGAATGCCATTCTCATAAATGCATGGGTAGGTGAAAATAGTCTTCTCTTGATCCTCTGATGCAATGACTATCTGATTATATCCCGAGTATCCATCCAAGAAACAGTAAAAATCATACCCAGCATCCAATCCAACATTTGGTCCACAAAAGGTAAAGAGAAGTGATCTTTACGGGTGGCCTTGTTCAACTTTCGATAATCTATACAAACACGCCATCCGGTTGTTGTCCTTGAAGCTATTGATTCTCCCTTCTCATTTGTAATAACTGTCATTTCCCCTTTCTTCAGCACCACATGAATAGGACTAACCCATGGCGAATCTAATATTATATAGATAATTCCAGCTTTTAGCCACTTCATCACTTCTTTTTTCACTACCTCTTTCATGATAGGATTGAGTCGTCGCTGGTGTTCCACTGTAGGTTTATGTGAATCCTCCATTAAAATTTTGTGCATGCAAATGGCTGGGCTTACACCCTTGATATCTTCAATTGTCCATCCTATTGCAGCTTTGTGTTCCTACAATACTTTCAACAATTTTTCCTCTTGAATAGGTGCCAGCGAAGAGGAGATAATATCTGGAAGTGATTTAGCTGCATCCAAAAATGCATACTTCAAATGTTCTGGGAGCGGTTTCAATTCAACTTCCTTAGAAGGCTCTTGAACAACTTCAGATTGCTGGTTTTCAGATAATTGCTCCTCTTTGCTGTTGAACTTCGACGAACATGCTTCTAAAACTAATAGGACTAGCTTCTCATCTTTTGTCATAATTTGAGGGAAAGACAATGAACGAGAATGTATCCCACCAATTCATCTTGAGAGCTTAATTCATCCATCACCTCATCAATACAAGAATTTAGAACCTCTACCATGTTGCATCCATGCAAATCATTAGGGTAGTTCATTGCCTTGTAGAGATTGAAGATAACTTTCTCTTCATTAACTCTTAACGTTAATTCTCCCTTATGGACATCTATGAGTGCATGCCAAGTAGCCAAAAATGGTCTCCCAAGGATGAGTGGTATTTCACAATCCTTTTCCATGTCTAGAACCACAAAGTCCACTAGGAATATGATCCACCTTGACCAACACATCCTCAATCACTCCTTTTGGATATGTTAAGGATCTATCTGCTAATTGAAGAGTGATTGTGGTTGGCTTGATTTTTGACATTCCTAACCTTTTGCATACTATCAAAAGCATTATATTAATACTTGCCCCAAGATCACACAATGTTTTTTCAAAGATCTCAGACCCAGTGTTGCATGGTATAGTAAAACTGTCAGGATCTTTCAACTTTTGAGGAAGTTTCTTCTGTAAGATGGCGCTGCACTCTTCAGTAAGCTTAACTATTTCAAAATCCTCTAGCTTCCTCTTCTTAGACATGATCTCCTTTATAAACTTTGCATAATTAGGCATTTGTTGCAAAACTTCTGCAAATGAAATGTTTATATGAATCTTCTTAAACATTTCCAGAAACTTGGCAAATTGTTCATCTATCCTCTTTTTTTGGAACCTTTGAGGGAATAGTAAAGGTGGAATTTCAGAACCTTTACCCTCTTGAGTGGCACTTTCCTTGACTTTCCCTTCTGATGTTGAAGGTTCTTCATGTTGGCCCATTGATTTCTTTTGAACATCCATCTCATTGCTAACAACTTCTTCAACTTTAGTAGGTGTTATACTTGGATTTGGTGGACTTACTACCTCTTTGCCACTCCTTGTAGTTACTGCCTTCCAGCTCTCTTTTGGATTCACTTGAGTATCACTTGGAAAGGAACTCCGCTGCTGATTTGAGACTATTTGTGCCAACTATCCCACGTGTGTTTCTAAATTCTTAACAGTGGCATTCATATTTCCAATCTGGATTTCAATTCCAGAAACTCAAGTGTCATTTTTGTCCACCCTTCCAGTTAGCTCCTTGAAGAATCTTGTGTGCATATTCATCATTTCATCAAGTTTATCTTCCATGATTTCTCACTCCTGGATGATAATACTTTGGGACATTATATCCCCTAGCTGGTCCTTGGTACCCACTGAATCTGTTCATGGCATTCATTTGCTCAATGGAAGTTTCTCCATGATAGGATGTCTTGCTAGATTCTGCAATGGACTACACTTGTTGAGTTTACTGAAACTATCCACCACTACTCTTTCTTACACCAAATTCAATCGATGGGTGATAGCAGCAATTTGGGCATGCAAAGCACTAATCTCATCCACTTCATGAATTCCCACTCTTTTTGATATACCTCTTTCAGTATCGTGCCCATATGCAATAGTTGCCATGTCTTCAATCAGTTGAATGGCATCTGTGGTTGACTTTCCCATCAATGAGCCTCCAGCTGCTGAATCTACCATAGCCCTCGTGGGTGGTGTAAATCTACTATAGAACATCTGGATTTGGACCCAAGGAAGATATCCATGCTATGGGCAACGCTTCAATAAGTCTTTGAACCTTTCCCAAGCTTCATACAGGGATTCGAAATCAGATTGCTTGAAAGAGCTAATTTCACCCCGCAGCTGATGTACTTTGGCCAATGTGAACTACTTTTGCAAAAAATTTTGGCCCATCTCTTCCAAAGTTGTAATACTTCCAGGAAGTAAGGTTTGCAGCCAACTTCTTGCTTTATCCCTTAAAGAGAAAGGAAAAAGTCTCAGCCTAAGCTGATCTTCAATTATTCCATTCATTTTCACCGTGTCATAGATTTCCATGAAGGAATTTAAGTGTGCCATTAGATCCTCAATAGCTAAGCCTCCAAACTGTTGCTGCTGCACCATTGTGATCAGCGACGGTTTCTACTCAAAATTATTTGCATTTATTGGAGTTCTTGCTATGCCTAAGTAGTTATTGTTCAACAATGGTTTAAAGAAGTCCCTCAAAGGTTCTTCTACATACTGTGCCTCCCTATTGTTCCCAACACCAGAACTTCTACTATCAGCCATACTTGGTACTCTTTCTTGAGCCTCCAACTGAATCTGATGCATTGCTTTCAACAAATCTGGATTGTAGGGGTCAAAAGGATGTTTACTCATGCAAGCCTGACACACGGAAAACACAAACAGATCAAGTGTATTCAATGTGTTTTACTAAATATAGGAGAAATCAATTAACAGGCAACAATAAAATAAAATTTTGTCTTGACTAAGACTAAACAAAGTTCAACTGGTTTTAAGATACTAAACACCATATTTTCCTAGGCAACGGCGTCAAAAACTTGTTGCTAATCTTGCAAGCGTACAGGTTCGCTCAAGTATAGACCGGTAAGACCGGATATCTTCCTCAGGGAAAAGGGTTTGATTAGTAATCTCAAATCCCTGTTTACTATTGATTGGCGTTTTATCAAGACTCTAACTGAATGTAGTTGGATTAAATTTTTAACTAAAAAATTTTCTAAACAAAAGCAATAATTCTGTACTTAGAAATCTATTCAAAAAGGTGTCTAGGATAGTGAATGTCGGTGCATAATCTGTAATCCTTAGTTTTGATCATGAATTATCTACACTATGAGCTTTTGCATCGGTAATTGAAACCTTCCTCCAAGGTATTTCAACATTAACTAGATTTGTTACATAAAGCCCTCTTCCGAGGCGCTTACTTAACAACCTAAGTTGTGTGTTCAACAGTCCCTGTGCAACCCCCTAGATTAGTCAATAACCTCCTGATTAATCAACTATTCTAAGTCCAAATTGTGACAACCACCCTTTAGGCCTCTCTTCCGAGTTAGACTAAAGTGTTGAGTTCATCATGTCTATGGCCAGTAAACATAAAGCATTAAGTCTACACAATATGGAATAGAGTCTTTAATTCAATAACCACAACTAAGTATCACAAATCATGCATTGAACATCACACCCCAGACAAGAAAACTAATTAGCTTAACATGAATTTAATAGAAAACATGAAACTATATTCAAAGAAGTAAATCATACTCAAATCTTAAGAATAATCTTCAATTCCCAATTGGAATACAAGTTTTTGCTCTCCATAGCCGTCACCAGTGGTTTTTTTCCGAATTAGGTTCTCTTGGCCCTAACAACCCTTTCCTATATATAGTTCCACACTAGAAAAAACCTAAAAAATATGAAAATCCCAATAATCACTCGAGTGACTGCGGTCAGCAATGTCTTTGATAAAAACCAAAATCCTCCTGATTTTGTCTACCGCGATTTGCAATTGTCATACACTCATCGCATTCTGGTAACTGCGGTCACTGGTTTATGGACCGCGGTCACTAGTAGGCATTCTCCATGGTACAATTCCTCTTCAGTTACTGCGATCTTCAGTTGTTGGACCGCGGTCTTTTGGTGCTTCTTCATGATTTCTTCTCCTTTTTACCTTCATATGATGTATTCTTCCTTTGTGCTTCAACCTATACCTTGCAATACACTTAATTTCCTTTCCCATACATCATTTCCTCATAAAAGAGCTTTAAAACTTTAAAAACAAAGCTTATAAAGACCTTAAACAATGCAAATCCCTAAACTATATGCTAATGCTACTAATATGCAATTCTTCCACTAATTCTCCCTTTATTTCTTCTAAAATGCAATAATTCACCTAGATTAATGTTAATTGCTACGCAACTAACAGTGCCATTCTGTAGGGAGGAGTGGTTATTGGATCAGTTCCAAAGTGAACTTTAATTTTGAAATCCACTTCTATATCCGATGATAAACCACATAAGTCATCTAGAAATACATTTTCATAGTCTCGAACCTCCACCAGGTTCTGGATTTCCTTCCGTTCTTTAGTGTCCTCCTCTAATAGTTTCTCAAAATCCTCCTCTTGCCTTATGTAGTGTAGATAACTTCTACATATTACCATTGACTCTAAAAGTATCTCCCGAAGGCAATGTTATTGTACCCGCCTTTTTGGACAATCTATTTGTACTCGATACTGTTTTAACCAGTCCATCTCCAATATTACATCATATCCATAAAATGAAAGTATATAGAGATCGACTAAAATCAACTTATCTACAAATCTAAGGTCACAATTACGTGTTCTTTTTGAGGTAATTGCAGTCACTATGGATGTGGATACACTATTTGTCACAGGCAAGGATTTGTCACTCGTTGTAACCTATCCACTAATTGTTCAGCAACAAAAGATTTTGCAGCACTGAAATCAAATAAAAGTTTCACAGCAACACTAAATAATAAACATGTACCTTCTGCTGCAGGAACTTGATCAGTATGAAAAAACAAAGAATTTGGCTTGATTTTGTCCATGGCCTTGATTCTGATTCTGATTCTGCCCCTAGTTATAATTTTGTTGGAGTTATTATTGTTGCCTAACTTGAAGAGGACCATTTTTTCCTCTTCTTATATTATTGTTTTTGTTGTTGAGGAGCTTGAGCTTTGATAGGACAGAACTTTGCCAGATGTGCTTGTTGGTTACAATGGAAACATAACCCTTGTCATCTGGCCTACTCACGGTTAGATCGTACCTAGGGATATCGTTGTACTTGCTACTAAATTTGAGGTGCCCTATTACCATTATTCTGCTTCTTGTTCCCATTCCCTGCTTTGTGATCATTTTATAACCTCTTGTTTCAATTCTTCAGAGACTGTTCAAAGTTAATGTCCCTCTCAATCAATTGGGTTCTTACCACTATCTCCTTAAATATGGTTATCCTCAAGGGAATAATCAACTTCCTAATTTCCACTTGAATCCTTCTGCAAATTTTTCAACCTTGGGTTTTTCATCCTTGACCAACTCAGGTGCAAATCTTAATAGCCCTATAAACTTTCTTTCATACTTTGTTGCCATCATGGTTCTTTGTGCCAATCGTACGAACTCTCATTGAAACTATCTAGTAATAGCCATGGAGAAGAAATAATCGCAAAATAACTTCTTGAACTACTCCCATGTCATGGTCGAAATATTGGTCTCTGGATCATTCATGATCATCTCCCACCAATGATAAGCAGGTTTAATGGACTGATGCATTGCCAAAGCGACTCTTCTAAGCCAGTTGCCCCCAAAGCATTGAGATGTTTATTCATTTCTAAAAACCATACGTTAGTTTTCATGTGATCCGACTTGCCATCGAAGGTACTTGGATGCACAAATTCAACAAGTAAGTTCATTTGTTTTTTATCCTTAACGACAGTTTGACCTGATACTAATAAACCATTTGGCAACAGGGCTTGATGAGCCTGAGCCTGGGGTTGTGGCTGTACTGAAAGCGGATTATGTGCCTGAGGTAGAGCCCTCATGGCTTGCTCTACCACTTGTCAGATGATCTCTGCCAACATTTTAGCGGTAAAATAGCTCCAACAGGAGATGCTGCTGCCGCAGGTGCCCTCTGTTCCATTTGACCAAACTCATCAGTGCTCTCAGCCCTTATCGTGTTTTTGTCTTACTATTATCTACAAGTCAAAAGTCATTTTTAGTATCCAATAACTTAATTAGGTTCCACAATGGAAAATTTATAATATTATAATCTCATTTCAATTTAATCTAGGTGTACACATACCCATTTTTCCATAATGTAGAATTTACTATAAAACACCCCCTACAGTAAAAACTATACCGCTAAAATCATAGTACGTGGCTTATTTAACATTTTTGTAATAATAATTAGAAGAAATCGTAGTGCATGGCTTATATGCACGTCAAATCTGTCAAAAAATTCGAATTTTCCTTCTTTTTTCTCCTTCCTTTCATACGTCCTGTTTCTAGACTCTATTTAGTGTAATATGAAGAAATGAGGGAAAGAAAGACGAAATGAAGTGGGAAGTGAAAGTGCCCACCAGCACTTGGAAAAAAGATCATTTAAGGCGTGATTAAAATATTATATCCCCTTTTAGACTTGAAAATTTTTAAATCCCTTTTTAGCCAAGTTGTTACCAGTTGGGCGCCATGTCATTGCCAATTGGGTGCCATGTCATAGCCAGCTAGTGCAACTTGCCTACAACGTGAAGCAATTTTTTTTTTTTTTTGCAATTAGAGTGATCCCGCCCATAGATGGGCGGCATCACTAAATAATTTTTCAAGGTGATGCCACATGGGCGGCATCACCTTGATATTTTTTTCTTTCCTTTTTAAACCATTTTGGAAACTATTTTCGATCACTAGGGCCAATCTAGGAGGGTTTTTTTTTCACGAAACCAATTCTAGCGCATTCTAATAGTTAGCACGAACTCCCGAAAGCAATGGAATAATTTTTTGGTGCCCTGTTCACAATTTCCCTCCCTCACTTGAATTCTAGTTTTCAATAGAAACTTTAAAATTTGGAAACTTGTTTTCAATCACAAGGGCCAATCTGGGAGAGGTTTTACTACAAGACCAATTTCAGCGAGTTCTAATAGCCCAACATGAATCCTAGGAAGCGACGAAATACTTTTTCGGTGCCCGAATTGCAATTTCCCTACCCCCACTTAAATTTTAGTTTTCAATTGAAGCTTAAGAATTTGGAAACTTATTTTCAATCACTAGGGCCAATCCAGGAGGGGTTTTTCTACAAGACCAATTCTAGTGCATTCTAATATCCAACACAAACCCTGGAAGCGATAGAATCATTTTTCGATGCTCGAATTACAATTTTCCTATCTCACTTAAATTATAGTTTTTAATTGAAACTTAAGAATTTGGAAACTTGTTTTCCATCACTGGAGCCAATCTGGGAAAGGTTTTTTCGCGAGACTAATTCTTGCATGTTCTAATAGCCTGACACGAACCCCCGGAAGCGACAAAATCATTTTTGAGTGCCCAAATCACAATTTTTCTACCTCACTTAAATTCTAGTTTTCAATTAAAACTTAAGAATTTGAAAAACTATTTTTGATCACCGGAGCCAATCTGGGAAAGGTTTTTACACGAGACCAACTCCAACACATTCTAATAGCCTGACACAAACCCCTAAAAGTGAAGAAATCATTTTTTGATGCCCAGATCGCAATTGTCCCACCTCTCTTAAATTCTAGTTTTCAATTTAAACTTAAGAATTTGGAAACCTATTTTGATCACCAGGGCCAATCCGAGAAAGGTTTTTTTGCAAAACCAATTTCAATGCATTCTAATAGCCCGACACAAACCCTAGGAAGTGATAGAATCATTTTTTGGTGCCTATATTGCAATTTCCCTACCTCACTTAAATTCTAGTTTTCAATTGAAACTTAAGAATTTGGAAACCTATTTTCAATCACTAAGGCCAATCCGACAGGGGTTTTTCCACAAGACTAGTTCCATCGCGTTCTAATAGCGAACCCCTGGAAGTGATGGAATCATTTTTTGGTACCCAGATCACAATTTTCCTACCTCACTTGAATTCTAGTTTTCAATTGAAACTTAAGAATTTGAAAACCTATTTTCAATCACCGCAACCAATCTGGGAAAGGTTTTTCACAAGACTAGTTCTTATGAGTTGTAATAGCCCGACACGAACCCTCAGAAGTTATGGAATCATTTTTCGGTGCCCGTATCGCAATTTCTCTACCTCACTTAAATTCTAGATTTCAATTGAAACTTAAGAATTTGAAAAACTATTTTCGATCACCGGGGCCAATCTGGGAAAGATTTTTTTTGTGAAACCAGTTCCAACGCATTCTAATAACACGACACAAACCCAGGGAAGTGACAAAATCATTTTTCGATGCCCGGATCATATTTTTTTAACCTCACTTGAATTCTAGTTTTCAATTGAAACTTAAGAATCTGAAAACCTACTTTCGATCACCGGGGCCAATCCGGGAAAGGTTTTTCAGCACCAATTACAATACTTTCTAATAACAACACACAAATCTTGGGAAGTGATGAAATCACTTTTTGGTGCTCGGATCGTAATTTTCCTATCTCACTTAAATTATAGTTTTTAATTGAAACTTAAGAATTTGAAAACCTATTTCGATCACTGGGGCCAACCTGGGAGGGGTTTTTCTATGAAACCAATTCTAGCATGTTCTAATAGTCAACACGTACCCTTGGAAATGACAAAATAATTTTTTGATGCCCGAATCGCAATTTTTCTACCTCACTTGAATTCTAGTTTTCAATTGAAACTTAAGAATTTGGAAACCTATTTTCCATCACCAGGGCCAATCCAAGAAAGGTTTTTTGCAAAACTAGTTCCAACGCGTTCTAATAGCCCAACACAAACCCCAAGTGATGGAATCATTTTTCAATGCTCAGATCGCAATTTTCCTATCTCACTTAAATTATAGTTTTCAGTTGAAACTTAAGATTTTGGAAACATGTTTTCAATCATCGAAGCCAATTCAGGAAAGGTTTTTCCACGAAACTACTTCTAATGCGTTCTAATAACCTAATACAAAACCCTAAAGGAACAAAATCATTTTTCGATGCCCGAATTGCAATTTCCCTACCTCACTTGAATTATAGTTTTCAATTAAAACTTAAGAATTTGGAAACATGTTTTCCATCATCGGGTCTAATGTAGGAAAGGTTTTTTCATGAAACTGATTTCAACGGGTTCTAATAGCCTAACACGAACACCCGAAAGCAACGGAATCATTTTACGGTGCTCGAATCGCAATTTTCTTACCTAACTTGAATTATAGTTTTCAATTGAAACATAAAAATTTGAAAACTTGTTTTTGATCACCAGGGCCAATGTAGGAGGGGTTTTTCTGTGAGACCAGTTCCAGCGCGTTCTAATTGTCCAACACGAACCTCCAGAAGTGACAAAATCATTTTTTGATGCCCAGGTCGCAATTTTCCTACCTCATTTGAATTCTAGTTTTCGATTGAAACTTAAGAATTTGGAAACTTGTTTTTGATCATCGGCGCCAATCTGGGAAAGGTTTTTCTGCGAGACTAATTCCAACACATTCTAATAGCCCAACATGAACCCCAAAAGTGACAGAATCACTTTCCAGTACTCGGGTCGCAATTTCCCTAAAAACCTTCCATATGTAATCATATTTACAAATGCAAGCATGTGTATATGTTCATTTGATTCTTTACTATGTCATGTTATAATAAAAAAAACTCTATAATATTGAAATGATCTTCATAATAACAACAACTATGTTCTTAATACAATAATTGCTTAAGTACAAAAAGAGATAGACATGTAAAATTATGATCGACACCCTGTACAATTGTGTTCTTAATACAATATTGAAATGATCTTCATTTGATTCTTTGGCGTCAACCTCGACAAAAAACTTGCAATTCTTGACGTTCATTAGTAACTTATGATGGTTCTTCAGCTACTTGCTCGTCATGAGTTTCCTCATTAGTTCCTTCAGAAGGATGTGAAGGCATTGGCTCGTGAACTTTGACATTAACATCAACCTCGTATTCAACAATACCTCATCACGTCTTTGTCCATCACCTTGTCTTCTTCCTCGTCCTCTTCATCGATGTGCAAGCACCCTTCCATGACCATGAACATCAATATCTTCATTGTTGCCATTATTTTCTTGAAAATCTACTTCTTGGAAATGAGGTGAGTATGAAATGTCGAGAATAGGTGAGACGATTATATCATCAAAATTTATGCCTTGGTCTGGTGGTGTAAAAGGCTCATGCATTGTGTGATGGATTACTTCATGAATTTGACAATCTGTGAGCATTGCCTCCATAAAGTTAGAACACATAGATCGTATGAATTGATCCCCATGAGGCCCTACATGATTATACATTTGTTCCACACCAATTGCCTAAAGATAAAGTGTAAACGAATATTTATCATAATGCACATATTATGAAGGAAAGGACTACAAGAATAGCAAAAGTTTTCTACTAGGAAACTTACAAGATAATCAATGAGTGCACCTCGACAACTAATAGATCATCGAGTGCTTTGTTAATACCATCGCATGTACTCTTCCCCATAACAATCAATAGGATTTTCAATCCTTGGACTAGAAACAACAGGTTCATGATGACGATCACATATCTCAATGTACTACTGATGGTATGTGTAATTGTAACACCCCAACCCCCATATCCTTAAGCAATGTACATGACCACGATTTTCTTGATAGTGGACTTAACAAAATGGTAGGTCGAGCCAGTGTTACTTTACAAGTGACACTCACTTGTTCTTTTCTCTTCAATATCTCATGCCTTTGTATAAAATTCAAGAATACAAAACTTTCAATAAAGTCAAGGCAAATTAAAAGAGATAAAGAAATTCAAACTATCTTATTCATAATAGAAAGAATAATTGAAAGTACTAAACTTCTCAAAAGAACTAATTGTTACAGCGAAAGACTTCAAAATACTTTTCAGTAGAAAAGCATAAAAACTTTGGGCAACACACCCTTAAAAATTCAAAAAATATATATATAATAATAAGGTAGAAACTATCTAAGAACTATGCATGTTCAATTGCTTCATAGGTTTCACATTCCTGAAAAATGGGAAAGGAAAGAGTGAACACATAGCCCAGTGGATCCTTTTTGAACAACCATCTTTCATATTTAAACTCATAACACAATCATAATTCAAACACTTGCAATCATTAGGCATTTCAAACAATAATTTGTTCAAGTCAAGTCTTAGACCAAAAGGGTCTTTAATCCCTTGATGTTCTTAACTAAGTAAATAGGGCCCACTCAACATCAACCCGCTAGTGGCACGTGTTGGCATTAACCCGTTACACATGGTGACTCACAAGGTACTATGGTACATGACCCTCAAGTACTTTGATCTGAAAACCATAGGACCTAATTCATATGAAAAGAACATCCATAGTGTCGCCTTGACCACTATGATGGTACGTGGTTATTATCACCATCATCTTTGATTAATTTTCATATCATGATCTCATAAAATAAGTTTCAGAATATGAAATCAAACTAAAACTGATAATATACACAATCAATTCATGAAACACTCATAAAACATGCATCATACTTTAATTTAAGAGCCTAAGCATGATACTAATATGACATGGATGACATAATTGCTTAAACATAAATCAAAACTGAAAAACTAAAATAAACTTTTAAAATTCTGAAATTGAAATTGAAAATCTTTGATTTCAGTGAAAAACACAAAAATAATGAGTATGCCATAAATTTAAATAAGAACAGAATGGTGTTCTAGAAATCACTTCCACCTTATGAAGCTTTCTTCAGAAATCTTTGCAGCAATTCCCCCTACGTACTAATGTCACAAAGATCACCCAAATTAATTTCTCAACCCAAGAGAAAAACTTCTCACACACAAGAGAGAAGAAAGAAAGATGGGAAGAAGTGCCAAGAAGAAGGCTTAGAAAATAAAAGGCAACTTCAACTCTTATTTTTGGAATGAAGAAATTAAGAGTCTAGGGGGGTTTATATAGGTTTTCAAAGGGAAAAAAATAGAAAGTTTTGAGTTTTTCTTTGAATAAAACACACCTAATTCTCTTTAATTTTGTATTTTCTAATTTTGATAATAAAATGAGTATTTTTCAAATTTTTTTCAAAATTTAGAAATAATTTTCAGATTTTAGAAACCTTTTTTTGGATTTTTCGTAATTTTCATTTTTTATTTCGGAGTAACAATCTGGGCTGTCAGATTTCTTTGAGCGCATCAACAGTTCGCGATCAATCCAAAAAACGTCTTCGATTCGGACCGTTGGATCTTCCTCGAGCGTAGCACAATTCGCAGTCCCGAATGCAGCTTTGATCTAGACACTTGGATTGACCTTGAGCTTCGCACACGCATCTCGATCGTGATTAACGAAAATGTTTCAGATCGTCAGATCATCTTCGATCATGGTGTGCAGATCTCGTTCGCGATGAACGAAACAAATCCTGGCCGCACGATCAACCTTGAGCGCAGTGTTGATTTTTTCATTTTTGCGCCTTTGTTGTGCGTCGTTGGATTTGATGGAT
The DNA here is from genome assembly GCA_030144865.1 of Tinospora cordifolia. NCBI lineage: Eukaryota > Viridiplantae > Streptophyta > Magnoliopsida > Ranunculales > Menispermaceae > Tinospora > Tinospora cordifolia. Next base: position 19,412 of record JAJIYU010002545.1, read on the forward strand.
TTGATCATGGCCGTTTGATCTCGATGATTCGGTGCGCTCGTGCATGTGTGCGCATCTAATCCTGGTCATCGGATCGTGAGTTCAGATCTAGATCCACAGTTTGCAACCGTTGGATGTGTTTTAAGTTTATTTTTTTGATTTTTCAACCGAATTTCTTCCTTTCTTTTCAGATTTTTACCAAATCTCAATCCCAATTGACTTTTTAATCTTGTTTTCCTCAAAATTTGCACATATCCTTGTATGTTTGGCTATGATATCCCATGATATACATCATATTCATATATTTTCTTCCAAAAATCCATTTAATTGATTTTTTTCGTTATTTGGCTAAACTAGACTTACCAAATTTTTCATCCGTCAATTCTATATAGTTCTCTAAATAAAAATTCAAATTTCATATGAATTTTTGAGATGTTACAGTAATATCTCACATCAGTCAGACTCCAGGGGGATTCCTGAGCTAAATGTGCATTCGAGGGTGTCTCATTGTGCCGAGCACTTTTGGGAGACTCAAGTTCAAGTCTTGCCAAGAACAAAACCTTGTACCAAGTCAGTGGTAGCTAAGGTGGGGACAATATCGTCATGGTTGGCCTGGATTGTTACAAAGGGAATCAGAGCTTCTCTTTGTGTACCGAAGCTGTGAATCTCGAGGACGAGATTGCTCCACAAGGGGGGTGATCTGACTCCAAGGGGATTCCTAGGCTAAATGTGCATTCGAGGGTGTCTCATTGTGCCGAATGTTTTTGGGAGACTCAGGTTCGAGTCTTGCCAAGAACAAAACCCCGCACCTAGTCAGTGGTGGCTAAGGTGGGGACAATATCGTCACAGTGGGCTCGGATTGTTATAGTATGTAGCCCAATTTGTTGATGTAGAGGCACATAATGTTATCCCACGAAGAGACCGTTCTGTGTCACATTCGGCAGGGATTGACTATCTCATGTTAAATTGTCGAAGGACCCGATCAGGAAAGTACAATTTGACAATGTGAAAGCAAATAAGTGGCACTCTACTATGCCAAACCATATGATCGCGCCTGTAAGATAATGGCATCATACGAAGTATATCATCAACCTCATATGCTTCCCATATTATCCAAACAAAAAAACATGAAACTATTAGTTGATTATAAACAATTTCATTCAACAGTAAATAGAGTAATATATATTATATCATTACTTGTTCCAAAAGTTGAATATCGAATGCCTCCCGCTAAGATGGCAACACGTGTGTTGAAACTTCCATCATAGCAAATGCATCTTTTCACCTATATAATAAACTTGTCTATATTAGTAAAAAGTAGTAAAACGTGTTGGAAACAAACAATAACAAATATATAATCTCATCCCAAGTGGTCCTTCAGGAAGTATCACTTGATCAATAGATACTATATCATTAAATTCAAACTGCATTCATCAAATTGGTGCGATATGGGAAAATTTATCCCATGCCCACAATTGTAACAATATCGGTGGTCCAAATATCTCATGTGGATCCCCATGTGCTGCATGGTATAACTCTCGATATAACCATGCTAAACATGCACTCCTCCAACTGTATTTTTCAGTTGTCCTAAAGTATGCTAGTAACAAGAGAAACATTAGGTGGACCAAATTATTTGACTTGTCTGAAAATAAGGACCCTCTTATCAACTGTAAAATATAAGACTGGGCATATCTATTCATCGCAACCTTGTCAAACTCTGGAAGTGGATAAAAGTCGTCATTAGGGTCATCCGGGTCATGTTGAATCAACTCATCATCAGTAAGACCTGGTCGAATAACTTTTTCTGCCAAGACACTCATTTTCAACTTTCCACTTTTCATTTGTTGTTGTGTTGGCTTGAAATCTAACAACTCCTCACAAAGTGTGGCCCACTCATGATGCGTGTATCTGTGACTAGTAGGCCATCAACTAAAAATCCCAATTGGATTGCAACATCCTATAGTGTAATAGTACACTCTCCACGTGAAAGATGAAAAATATGTATCTCTGGCCTCCACCTTTCAACTAAGGATGTAATTAACTACCAATCAAGAATTATAAACCCTATTCGAGCCACTCCATAAAAGCCTGATTGTTGTGAAGGTTTGATGAGCATGTTATGGATAGGCATCTGATGATGTAAGGAGGCATCACGACTTCAAGCACGAATATGATGTCCATATTGTTTAAGAATGTGATGATATATTAGAGTTTGATATAAAAAACCACTTTTACATGTTGTTTAAATTAATATATCTCAATTAGATAACATAATGGTTCATCCCATATAATAGATGATCTATGCTGGTCTTGCATATATAAAATACTAGGGTCAGATGGACCTAGGTCCGTGCTATCTGCAAAATTTCGTAGAATATAGTATCATTAAAGCATTGAATGTGCTAAGTCAATAAAAAAAATATCACATTACTTACAAGAAGTTGGGACAAAGGATGTTGATGGACCGCAACTTGAAGGACCTAGATCCACGCAACCTATAAAAGAGAACATATTGAACATTGCACAACATGATTAAACGCAAAACGCAAATGAATGGTAAATACTCGTATACTAGTGCGATGGATCAAAACTCCAACCAAAAGGACAAGGATCCATAAGAGCTGCATTAATATCACCAAAAGTTAAATACACCTTATAAAACACAGTTCCCATATGTTTTAAATCGCAAATAGTATCAACAATTGTAATATAGAATTAAAACAAAGTCAATGTCTATGTATAAACTCAAATAGTAAGAGTAGATAAGTTAAAACTAGTATGATTAGTCATATAAAGAGGAATTGGTGTGCATAAACACTACATGTTTACAATACAAGAAAAGTACATAATTTAGATATCACATTACACAATATACTATAATTATCACACGCAAAGGGTTTGAAGAAGTTTGCCCACCTTGCAATGTTGGACATTTTCTTCTATTGTGCCCCCGTTTATGGCAATGACCACATACTATTTTTTCACTGGGTTCACTCCAATCCATTTCATTCCTAATCCTTTTCGAAATTGGTTTCCCTTTGTTTCGTTGAGTACCTGAAGGTGAAGGAACCTAATAATGTGTGCCACTGGTGGCCAATAATCTTCATGTGGTATGGCCCTAAATGATTTGAAGTAGCATCTTATAAAACAATCCCATCAATAATAGTTCTCAACATAGCACAAATGATTCAGACTAGCAAAAAAGCAAACAACAAGGACATTGAGCAAAGAATGCTATAACATTGTCATTTTTGACAACTGCAATGCCTATTGGATAAATTGACAATTTGCTTGTGGTTGTTTCTGTCCATATAAAACCCACTACGACCTGTCATCACCTTAAACTCGCCTTGAACTTGGTCAATAAGTGTGACATGATGAGTTTTTGCCTTTTTCTACCAACGATTAAGTAATTTCATTGCATATGTTATATATGTTTGGCCCACCTTTGTAACATTCTCATACATTCCCTCCTTGATTCGAAGTATGCAATACATCGATAGAAAGTCAATTGCACTAAAGCACAAATTGGCAACATTCTAGCCCCTTTAAGCACACCATTAAAACATTCTACAACATAAGATAAAAGATACAAATATAATTATTTTACAATGCACTAGATAACAAAAATGAGATGCAAATTATGTACAAACATTGTATTGACAAAGTTTGTAGTTATCCAACTTTATTGATATCCTTCGTCATATGCTTGCGTCCATTTCTTCATGTCAATCTTCGATAGCCATGTAAGAGCTTCAAGATTCAAAGTTTTTATTTGATCTAAGTGTGCAGCAAGCTTTTGTGGTTGGTTTTGTCTGCCTGCTTGCTCGACTAATGCCTTAACTCTTTATTCTTAAACTTTGTATTTAAATTGCTTACCACATAACGCAAGTAATACCTGTGGTGCCCACGAGGCTCACACCAACCATTTGATGGTTCTTTCATGACATGTATGATAGCAAAATGTCGATCAAATGTCACACAAATTCCTATTATGTCAGTTACACAGGAGCACAATTTTCTCATAAACCAACACCATGACTCTATCGATTTAGATGCTATAATGGCAAATGCAAGAGAAAACACATAACCGTTGCTATGAACCTCGATTGCAATTAAGAGTTTTGCTTGATACTTCCCATACAAATGGGTTGCATCAATTTGAATGAGGGGTCTACAATATTTAAAACCCTCAATGCAAGGCCCAAATGCCCAAAATAACTATTTGAACTCCACCATTCCCAAACCACAGGAAACTTCTTCCTTCCAACTCAACTTGTGTTCCTTAGTTGGTCTGTACAAGCATGACCTTCCATTTACAAAGCATTTCATATAATGTTTCCCAATCACTAAATATTTTGACAAAAGCTTTTCTTTTAGCTTTCCATACCCCTTTATAGTGAACATCATATCCAAATTTATCCCTCACAGTTTGGTGCAAGACGGCAACAGAAGTAGTTGGCTCCCAATGAGCCAAATTGAATACTTTTGCACATACTAAGTTTATGTCAAGCTATGAATGATCTTGTGACAATCCTTTGTACACACATGTATGGGTGGCATGATACTGTAACTTCTAAAAAACCATGTGACTTACGTTTACATGCACGCAACTACCATTCACCCCTATCACCTGCTTATTTATAACGCACAGCCCGAGACATCTTGTTAGAGTCAATAACAGTAAATTCATGATGGTGTTCAACAAAATAACATTCCATAGTGTTTTGTAAATCTTCCTTAGTGTTATGTTAAACCTCAGCCAAGTATGCAAATCACCACTGTACTTATTAGTTGTCCCACTTCGCGCCAAATGTTCCATCGTAGTTTCATTAACTGCATCATAGTTTATGTTATAGTACATAGGCATCGATACTTCATATTCAGGCATTGTTCCCACTCTTGTAGTTGCCTCAATGTCAGGCGCATCCTAATCAATAATATCATCAAATGAGCTAGGTAGATCTAATGAGGATCATGAACTCCCACCACCCTTTCATTTACAACGATGTTATCCTCTCCATTTGCATGTACTTCCTCTTGCCTATCCATATCATGGTCATCACCAAACTCAAATGATTGAAATTGAGTGAGAATATCAAGAATAACATTGTTACTAGCCATTTCATCCCTCATATCACTATCTAAATTCACATTGGCCTCATATTCATTTTGATATGTTGGTGGACTGCGATCACCCTGTAATGGTAACTATGTCCTACGACTTTCATCTGCTAAAATATGTTGAATGCTCAAATACAACTCTACAGCATTCGTAGTGAGAAATTGTGACACAATTTGCCACATAAATGCTACACTGTAATCATCGAAAATTGTTAAGGGCTTCAAATACCATGCACCATTTCCTAAAATAATTGGATGACGATACATTATACTTATTCATTTTGATTGATGATCTATAGACAATCTCTCCCTGATAATATTTTCCTAATCATCAATTTTGGCTCCCATCTTCACTAAAATACCAGTACACGGTCCACAACTGTAATCAACTTCATACGATCCATGCACCATTTCCCCATTCATATAACATATAATAGACACCATTCTATCATCCATTATGTACCCTAGAATTTTAGCAACACAAAATCAAATTGTGTATGATGAGAACACATAGTTAACACAAACTAAATAAAACACACATCTATGAACAAAGCAATATGAAATATAAAAATGTGTACAAGTTAAACAAATACAAATGAACTACAAACTAAACAAATAATTAAAAAGTAAACAAATAAATAATTCCAAGACATAAAGGTTCCATAACGTAACCTCGGCATCACTACATCATCCATCATTATAAGAATCTTCCTATTTTCATCATGCTTATATATTCAAAATACACTTCTTATGTGCACATGCTATTCTAAGGCGAAAAGACCATATGATTGATCATGATGGGTAACCTAAGGTGTACTAAGCATATGCAATTGATGTGGAACAATAATTTATTATATTAGAAATATACAATGCACATGTTGTAAACACTCCTTACTTTAGAATATATTTTTGTCCAATTGACTACCTTACAATGGATATGCATGTTTATATATGATACTAAACATTAATGATCTTCAAACTTAGCCTTTTATTCTAAAAAAAAAAAAAGAAAATAAATAAAAGATAGAGATAAAAAGAAAAAATCTACAAATGGCAAAAGTAAGTTGTGATTTAATTCCAAGAAGTAAGTATGATTCCAAAAAAAGAAAAGTACAATTAATTCAATTTAATTTAATTTAAGGGCATCACTCATAATTAATAAGTTTAAACAATTACAAACACCAAATTGGGAGGTACAGTTTGGACATGAAAATAAATATCTTAAAGGATAATTGAAAATAGATTCTTGCAATTTATTATTTGTTGTCACTAAGGATAATTATAAATAAAAATTACAAAATATGTACTCCATCTTTTCTTTCATATCGTAATACCCTAAAATTTATTTTTTCTTCAAGATTCAAATATAGTTAGTACTAACATTAAAGAGAAAATAATACAAGTCCTATAGAATTAAAATCTCCCAATATACCCCTCAACCATAATTATGATATAACTTTCCAATGTTACTTATTGAATAAAGAGTGTTGATTCTACCTTGTTTTTATAACATAAAACAAAGTATCGAAACCCTTCCCTAGGCCAAAGGGCGGCCTGACCGGCACAGTGGCCTGACAAACTCACTCACCATGTCAAGTTCGCCCAACCATTGTTAAGCTTCTCCAATCCCAACAACAAATGATGTCAGAATAATTGAAAGACTCAAAAGTGAAAGTAACAAACATACGGAGAGTAGTCATTGCATTACATATTTGCCTTGTCCAAAATACATAGTTGACTATATATACATACACAAAAGAATGTGACGAACCTCAACAAAAAGAACCGAAAAATGGAAAAGGAGTCATCAGGAAACTAGTCAATCGACACTCCCTTCCCTCTATCAACCACCGATGAACCTAAAATATTAGTACAGTAGTGAGCCTAAAATCAATGTGGCTTAGTGAGTAGTAAGGCCAGGGTGCTACCCATAACCAACATCCCCAAAATAGTGCATGTATGCATGAACAGTAAAATGATGTAGTGTGAATGAGTGGCAGAGTATGAAAGTAGTTATAAACAGTGCAACAGTTATAGAAAACATTTCAAATACATGTCAGTAAAAACTGTATCCAGGCTAGGGTTAAATTAGCAAACCCAGCCTATAGTCATCGCTCGAGCAAGTCTTGAGTCAAGCGTACTAACCACTAAAGCGGGTCCTGAGCTAGGCATACTGAATACTCTAACCCTGACATTCGGCCCTCAAGTGTCGTGACTCGAGCGGGTTCTGAGGCTAGGCGCACTGATCATGTGCCCTAACCCCGACTCTCGGCCTTCGAGTCCAATCCAATCACATCACGTAACCTGACCCCAGCGCTCGACCCTCGAGCCTATGGTCTCATTACCCGTGTACATCTACACATTTCAAATCAATCTAATGTATCTCAATCACATGAAACCATTTAAACCATGTCATTTGACACAAGTTACAAAAAACACCTAAATCAAACTATTCACCTCGGGTCCCATGCACCGATGTCCCCTCGACACTTGGCCCAGTCCCGCAGTGCTCACTCAAATCTGTATTATTTAAACTCAATTTCAGTTCACTTTAGAATGTGGCTTAATCCCTTACTCAACCATCCCTAATCAGTCTAAATCGACCCAAAGGTCAAATTCGGTCAATCGATCAAACCCAGTCAAAATTGCTCTTTTTGCTCAACATGATCAATTTTGGTCAACTTCAGTCAATTAGGGTCGAATTGGGCCGAATTAGGTCAAAATTGGGCCAATTAGGCCAAAGTCCCCAAATTCCAACACTTAGCCCAAATTCAAGCTTTTTGCTCTCTTTGCGCAGTGAATTTGTCAATTTTTTACGATCAATGCATAAGTCAGATTTGCTCAAAACTTTTCAGATATCATATACACTTCCTAAAAATTCACCATAATTTTAAATTCTAATTCTTAGACACTATTTGCTATGATTTCTAAATGTAGTAACAAGGACTGTGAAATCTCGTATCATGTGTGATCCCGTATCCTATTTGATAAGCAGTCAAATGATGCATCAATTGACCCCTTTAACCAATTCAGATTGGGGTGAAATTTGGTACACATATTTTTGACATGTCTAGTGACCTCTCCACCAAATTGCAGCTCAAAATACCTACTTTTGGTCAGTCAATTGGTCTCCTTTATTCTCTATTATGTAACAAATTGTTCAAATGTCCAAGTTTCCTATAGTTTTGAAGTGCCTAAACATCTCTATTGCTCCACTGATTTGACGCCCTATCTTACATATTTTGTATAGCTTAGATTCCAAAATATGTATAGTTCAAGTCTCATCTCAAAATAGCAATCAACCATGGCTATAATCATTCCTAAATTCACCCTACAACTTAACACATATATCAATAGTTCAAAATATTTTCTAAGTACCAAAAACCTATATGTAACTAGGCATATTAGCATGAACGTAAAATTATGTATATGAAAACTTAGGGATCGGGGTTTATACCTCCTTGTAGACTCTAGTGTGAGGTTTAAAACCCCTCAAATCTCAGTCCAAACGGATATCCCTAGCCACTTCAAATGATACTTCAAAACTGGTTCCAAGAACTGTTTTCTGCGGGAACTTGTTGTAACAGTTGATTAATAGTCAACTTTAGTGCCTTATAGAATAGATTTGAGACTTCAGTTTTCGATTTCCACAATTTGGATATGAAAATACACAAGATAAGGAATAAAACAAGGGGTTTTACCTCAGGAATGGACCTTGAATGGGTCAGGAGTCACCCCTTTAAAGTTTGCTCCAACAAAGTTTTCTGCAGGTTTTCAGCTGCAATAGTTTCAAACAACCCTTTTCGTGGTCATTTCAATTTCAAACGAATGTGAAATTCCACCAATGGCCTATGCAATGTTGTAGAGGGTAGTAAGGGCTTTCTAAAGAGCCCTATATCACTGAAAAATGGACTCCAAATGAGGGAGAAATGGACTATGGAAGATAGGTTGCAAAAACTAAAAAATGAAAATTCAGCTCAAGAGTGGAGGTTTTGTTGCATGTTGAGGTGGCCTTGTATGGCAAATGGGAGCGCCACATGGCCCATGTGCTTCCATGCAAGGTGCCTTATTGTCACCATGTATTGGCTGAATTAGGGGAGGGATTAAATTAGCAAAACCATGGATTTTGTTGGTTTTCCTACTGAAAAAAATCCAAAAATTTGCTGAAAATTCAGGCAAAAATCGAAGGAGAAGAAGACGAGCGCATGGACTAGCTCACTCCCCGGTCTAAAAGCCATGCGAGTTGTTGGCCCTAACTTTTTAAAAAAAAGTAGATTCATACTTCGTGTGACGACCCATATTTTTCACATACAAATTAATGGGATCGATGTATGTGTCTTCATATATTTTTCAAAAATTTTAATGAAAATAAATGAAAATTATTATTTTTCTCTAATTTTTAAATAATATATTGAAAAAAATTTGAATAATTGAAAAATATAATTTTGGGAAGAGAATATATTAATTATAGTGGAAATATAATTTTTTGGAGAAAATATGATTTTCTGGGTGATTATTGGATTTTTAGAGTATTTATTAAATTTTTGGTGTAATTAATGAAATTTTTGGGAGAAAAATGCAAATTTTGGGTGGAATATTCAATTTTTAAAAAAATAAATGGATTAATGATGAAAATTGGTGAAGAACTAAGTGGACGAAACATAAGATTATAATAAAAATAAAGGAAAAAAAAGGATTATATATATACAAAAGGGAAAGGGAAATGAAATAAACAAAAAGAAAAAAAAAGGTGGGTCGGATTGGCGCATGGGCCAGATCCAATGCGCGGGCTTCACGGGCATGTGTGGTCTGGGGCTACCAGCGCAAGCCCAGCTAGGGCGTATCATGGTACTATAGTTTTCTTCTTCGTTCTTTTATTTGTCTATTCTGGTTACCATGGTTTTCCTTCCATTACCGCAATACTACATCAATTTTCCTTGTCTTCTTTGATTTATTCATTTTGGCTATCGTAGTACCATGACTTTTTATTCTTCATTTCATTTTGATTACCTCGGTAATGCATCACATATCGCAGTACTGCATTTCTTTTTTCTACTCATTTTTTTATCTATTCATTTTGGTTATTGTGGTACTTCTTCCTTCTATCATGGTACACCAAAACAAACATATAGGACCTTTGGTTGACCCTATGTTTATTATTTAATGTTCATTCATCTCCTAGCATTTATTATGCCCAAGTGCATTTTTGTCATTTGGCCCTAATGCGATTGGATGACCATAGGTTAGAATCTTACAAAGGTGGTATAAGAGCTCAGTTAGT
>JAJIYU010002546.1:0-29839 GCA_030144865.1 Tinospora cordifolia
AGAAATAGGACCACAATAAGACCCGAGAAAATTGATAGAAAAGACACAATTTATTTTATAGGAAAATGACATGAAGAAGTGGTGGAAACAGAAAAAAGAAAAAAGAAAAAAGAAAAAAAAGAAAGAAAGAAAGAATATAGGCTGATACTTTTCATAAATCTACGTTGACAACAACATGCCGCCCACGTCATTTTTCTTTAAATAATAAATAGCGGGGGTGCTTCAAAATCTCAATTTTATTTATTTTTTTTTATGCAATTTCAATTAGGTTTTTAAAACGATAGAAAGGAGAAAGGTGTATCTTCCCAGGGAGGTAAGAAGTGTAAAACTCGTTTTTGGCAGTCAACAAAATCTTCAAAAAAAAAAAAAAAAAAAAAAAAACTGAAAACTTCTTTCGTCAATATGACGCAAAATCCCTCCCACGTAGGTGCTTCCTCCAACATTTTATTTCTCTCGCTCTCTCTCACACACATTCTCTAATATGCAATTCCTTATCGCTGTTTTATATAATAAAAACAAACATAATAATATAATAAAGCTTTAGGAATTTATAAAATTACAACTTTTTCTTACAAAACTAGAGCATGGTCAAAACTTTTACAGAAAATTTATATATTTTACTATGTAATATAACAATCTTTTGCAACTTATTTTTAATTTACATACTTGATTATATTGGAAAGTTAAAAATAAAAATAAAATATTTTTTTACAAAATTGAAACACCTATCCAAAAAAAAATTTAATGTTTTCATGCAAAATACTTCTATATTAAGTTTTCATCATGTTTTAGTGTTGTAAGTTGTAACTTATGAATTCTTAAAGTCTTATTATATTACTATTTTTTTGCTTTTATAGTTTAAGAAATAAATAAAAGATAAGAATTTGGAGAATGTGAAAGAGAGAGAAAAATAAATCATAGGAGGGGTTTTGCATTTTTTTTATTGTTGAGAGATCTTTTTTTCTTTTTTTCTTTTTAATTTTTAATTATGAAAGAAACTTTTGTGTTTTTTTTTTTTTGAAGATTTTGTTTCTTGTATGGTCAAAAATGAATTTTATATATTTTTTTACCTCCATGGAAGATACATTTTTTTGGTATTTTAAAAAACTAAGTGAAATTGCACTTTTTTTTAATATATTTCTAAAAGGAATATAGTTTTTTTTCTTGGCTATATTTGAGATTTTTAAAAATATCAATCTTATATTAATCTTTTCCTTTTTCATGGAAATGTGAGGCGTCTTTAATTTGTCAAGTTGGGGATTTGTCTTATTGTTCACAAACATAGCGATTGACGCACGAACCTCGTGTTTTTATGAAGTTTGCATTTACATCCCCATAGCATAATTCTGTTTCATTTATTGGGAGGAGAAACATTCATTCACAAGGTTTTAAAACAAGGTTGGTTAATAGTGTTGGGAAGGTATGGACTTGATAAGAACCTCACATTTAATACATTTAAGTTTATCACATAAAATATACATTGAAATGTTGCTCATTACTCATTAGTCTAAGATTGTTTGACACATTGTAGACATATGAACCCATTCTTTTTATCATGTTTGGCTCTTGCATCCCTCTTGCATGAATTCATTTCATTTATTTGGATAGGTAATTAAAATTAAATAGTTTGGTTTTATTGTGGATGTCAAGGTCAAATTAATATTTCCTCTTAGGAGTGGTTGTCTAAAAGCGCATGGCCCACTTGGAAGTAATAGATCAAGATTTCTTGGCATAACAAAAATTGATCCTCAGTGTTCTTATTTCAGCTTTTGGTAGGGCAAACTCCCTTTTATTAGTTTTAGAGGCCAAAATAATTGCAATCCTTATGGGCATTGACTTGGCCAGAAGATTATCATCTCTTTGTTTAAATTGATTCTCGTCTATTGGTGCACAAGATTTTTAATGAGGAACTAGGGTGAAATCCTTCTGACTATTCTTAATTCTTAACCAAATAAAAATACAAACTTGTGGGAGACATTAGTAACAAAACCCTGCCATAATTTCCCCTTGATTACACCAACTAAAACAAGCAACTAAATAGCTAATAAAAAGCTGGAAAGGAATCCAAATAAGGAAAGCTTCAGATGGGAAGTTAACCAAATCTCTCTACAAAACACAAAATTTTTTATAAATAAAAAAACTCAAAAGAAATAATAAAATTGTAAAATAAACTTTATCGAAATCTTGAAATTCCAGTCACCCTCAAGTTTGGGAGTAGAAATTGACATTCCCAACTTTCTCCACAGATCCTAAAAGTTTGTCCTTGGAAGTGTATTTGTATGAATAATTGCTGCTTGAGAACTTTCTGCCATAAATGACACAACTTGATCAGCCACTTCAATCTTTTCTTGGATAAAGTGCTAGTCAATTTGAACATGTTTGATGAAAATTTTTTGACATTTTGTAAACCATCTTAAAGCTTACATGCATTGGTGATAGCAACCTGTGTGGGACACCAAAAGAAATAAATAAATAAACAAATAAACATCTCATACCCTCAATCCCCCCTTCCCCTCTTGCATTCTTTTCCATCTCTTTAAAATCTTCTTCTTGTGCTTCTATCTTTGGAGTTGCATCTAACTGGCCATTAGAAAGATAAAACTATTGATTACTTGTATATAAGGTTGGAAATGATGACTAGATTTGTATATTTAATCTTTCAACGACGTGTTACATTGCTTTACATTCTATTACATTGCTTTACATTCTATAATGTGATCATGTCTCTAAAGTCATGCATTGCTTTCCAAAAGTCACATGAAAATTGAGAGGTTGATACTACTGTACTAGATCAGGGCCATGGGTAATTCGAGTACAATGGTGTATTGCACTCCATATGGTAGCTCAACCACCACATGACACTAAATGCACGGAATCTCACACTGAGTAATATGCAATAAGTTTGGGGAGTGAACCACTACCTTCATGGTCATTGAAGAAGCACCTTGCTGAATTATGAGTTTGTTGTGTTGCAATGGCAACTCAATCCCCAATTGTGTGCATGAATTTGGGAGTTTGAGTTGCCACCCTCTATGCTTGTTTATTTAATTGTATTCTACTTTATATGATATTAATTGCACTATACATGTTAATTGACATTTTAAATATGTTAACCATTGCTTGATCTCGTGGGATATAGAGCTCACTCCCGTTGATATATTTTTAGAAATATTGATGGGATAGGACTGCTCAATAAAAACTACCACCTCTTGATTCGAAGGACTTTTTGTTGTATTAATTTAGGTTCCCATGGTTAGTGGAATCATGACATAGACTCAATCATCTGTTTTTTTTTTTTTTTTTTTTTTTTTTTTTTTTTTGTTATTTTGGTACTTTCTTAGGGGTTTAAACCCTTTTTAAAGTGTATGCTGATTGTACAACTTCCCGGTCTGTGAACTTGCTGTGTACCCATCTTTCTCCTCATGTATTGTTACACAACTTTCGCGTCTTATTGTAGTAAATAAAATACTTAGACGTTTTTCTTTGCAAAAAAAGTTATTAGTATTGTTGCCCACACTACATGATGCCGCTACCTGATCTGACCCACACCTTGTCGCCACGTTGATGTGGTTTACCTGGGCTGGTGGTAGGTTGTGACAGATTACTTTGGTGCAAGAGAAAGTTAAGAGAGTTCAATATTCAAGATAATGATCAGTTTATGAAAATGTGAAGGTAACAAAGCACCTACTCTTACCTTAACATGACCTTGGTAGGGCTATGCATGCGATCATGGTGTCTATAGCTGATGAGATGCACCCCCCTTTTAACATTCCGTTTCATCTAGGTAACCCCACATGGCTAGCCATGATAGGAATTGGTTGGAGTTGAGAGGTTGACAATATAACTTTTTTGAGGCACCTTGTTTTGCCACATGATAGTATAAGTCATGACATGTGCCAAAAACTGTGACCTATTTAATGGTATCAGAGCATTGTGTTGATGTGGTCTCAAGTGGTAGTGAGGTGTGATAGTTTTGGACTCATCATACTAATGTGGATTACTCAAGTGTTGACAGGGTATGACACCATGAGACAGTTTACTAGATTTAGGGACCTATGTGGGTGTCTAGTGAGGTCATCACCTAGCTGTCATTGCCATCTTTTTCTCACACACTCCCCATTGCCTTCTTGATCCCCTTCTCAAACTTTAAACTGCAACCGCAACACTATCCCTCTTCCTCCCTCTCTCCCCCTCTATCTCAATTGTTCTTTTTCAATCTTATTGCATGCACTGCACAACATGGCAGTTGGTAGCAGCTAGAAGGTAGTTAATTTTCCAATATTGTGTTTTTTTAATCTTAGATGAACGTTTAACAACATGGGTTAAACATACATTTCTAATATTTGTTTTAGAGTCTCAATAAGAAAAAAAATTAGTTTTTATTCTTATTTTTATTGTTTATTTTAAGGGGGTTACCCGACTCAAAGGTTGGGTTGGTTCTCCAGAAATCTGTAGGTCAAGTGGTGCTGAGTCAATTTTGATGACCCGGCACATGAACTTTGATGGAGAAAGCCATGCTTTGAAAGATAATCCCCCAAGAATGGTTTGAAAATATTCACTAGCATTGTTTGTTCTAAGAACTAGAATTTTTGTAATGAACTGTCTTCAGATCATTGAATCAAATTTTTGAAGATTGAAGCTGCTTGTATTTTTTTTTGTCAAAAATATCCAATTGACTAAAGTATAGTCATCAACCAACAATATTGAATCACCTAGTACTGAGATGTTATTGATCATTGATGGTCTCCAAAGATCACTTTGTATAATTCAGTAAGGATAGGATCTTTGGTACCACCAAATTTTGTAACTTTTGATATGCTTCAACAGTTGGCAGATTTCACTTTAGACTTTGTACTTTGATTATTGAACAAAGAAGGAAACAAATTTTCCAAATACATGAAACAAGGATGACCTAGGTGATAGTGCCCCATCATGATTGCACTTTTATTGTTAGGATTTTTAATTAGATAATTCCTCAGGAATGCATAAAGTGTTTGGTTTGTTACAAGAAAATAGAGTCCCTGATGCTTCAAAGGCCATAGCACTGTCAATTGCCCTCCCCTAATCCAAGTCTTTGAATTCATATTACAAATCAAGTTTGGGGCCAAGAGAATATTTTTTAAAGTTAGATTTTTATCCACAACAATGGAGCCTATCCTTGCTACAATTGGTAGAAAACCATCAGCTATATGAACTTTGAAATTTGCCGGCCTAGAGCTGTATTGGTGAAATAGTGTTGCATCTTCGGTCATGTGATCCAAAGCACTGGAGTCAACAATACAAGGTTTGTAGCTGTCAGTCTTTACTTTTAAATCACTTAAAAACAAAATATCTTTTTGAGCCAAAGAAATGGTACAATGTTCAAATTTCCTGACGCTTGTTGACAGTCACTAATTGGCTTATGTAGAAGATTCCATTTCGTCCTTGTTGAATCAAGTTGCTTTGAATGCTTAATTGTGTTTGCAATGCTTGCACTTTGGGCTACCTTTTTTAGATTTTTCTGTTACCTAAGGAACATTGGTTCCTTGTGAAGCAAAGCAGAACATGTTGTGGAGGTTATTGTATTTTGACTCCCAACCATGATTCTTTTTCTTTTGCTCTCCTCTAGTTAGACTTCCACGAGGGCTTTACAAAATATTTGGTATGATTCATTTAGGAATAATTAATTCATGTGGCAGTTGGAGTATTATAGGAGTTGGTACTATTATGGATCAAGGAATTTGGAGTTATGAAGGTTTGGATTGCACACGTATTCTGATTTTTGGCTTGTGCTTCTTGGCAACTATCTAGCATTGGGTCTAGGGGAATTGAGGGTTCTAGAATATTTTGTGATGAACAGTACATGATAACTTTCTTTAAATTGCTAGATCTTTGCAATTCATTTATTTCTCTCAGGAGTACCTTGCTTTGGCTTGATGCATTTTTTGCACATGCCTGTATGGCTATGGAGTATGGGTGTTAAATCCTTATAGAGTAACTAAATGGATTTGTCTTGATAACTCTTCCATCGACTTTGTCAAGATACTTGTTGAGGCCAATTGAGAACTTTGAAAACCCGTTCTTTTGCAGCTACCTTTTTGTAGAGAGTTGCATCCTCTATACAATTCATTTTATTTCCTCATGGACATCTAATCATTGCCTATGCCAGGTTAAAGCATCGAAATATTGAGTTACCAAGCAGTTTCCTTGTCATAAGTCATTAAGTATGACGTTGAAAACTTCTCTTGGTTGTACATTGTTAGGATAATGATGCGGATCCACCAATATTAGATCTTGAGAACTTCCAATCAAGGAAGTACACTCAGCCTAAGAAAGCTAAAATCATATTTAGATGATCTAGTTGAACCCTTAAATATTAAATAAGCAAAGATCCAAAGTGTTGAAAACGCTACAAGGTTGATCAATCCTTGATAAGTTTAAATAGTTCAATGAATAACTTAAGAAAAACTTCTTGCAAATCTAAAATTGCAGATAAAATTACTTTGATTCCTCATACGATGCCCCATTCAATGAAGAGAAAGCTTATTTATACAAATCTTGGAGGTAACTCCTATAAATATAAAAAGACACTAAATAAGTGACACTTAAAACAAAGTTTTTACTTCTATTCAACTAAATAACAGTTAATATGAGCTAACATAAGTTCTAGGAAAATAAAAAGATTCCAAACTAAATGACTCTTAATACATGATTATAAATCCCAAAAAAAAAGAAGGAAAATCTTTACACTGAAAGACAAATAACATTATAAGATTTGTGTATCTCTTTAAATGCCCATTAAACCACCTTGTTCAGCTCAAAGTAAAGAAGTTCTATGATAAAAAATAAATCAACCCATGTATGAAATTCAACAAGACTTCTTAATCTATGGTAATTGTGTTCAATATTGTACTTGGCTTACATTAATTGCTTTTTGTGATTTGCCCCAAGCCAAAATCAATGTCTATAAAATGCTAGAAGCTTGCTTAGCCCATGTCTTGAACAAGTCTAATTAATGCTTCTTTTAGTCTTTTGGCCCAAGCCTTTATAATTGGCCCTCTTGAAATATGCAAAATATCACATTAATTTTTTGAAACATCCTGGTCTGCTTGATGAGTTGCGTCAGATAGTTATCACCCACTAGATCCTGTAGTTCTTTTGTTGTCGGATAAAACATAAAGTTCTCACCCACTTCATTTGTCATAGAATAAACCAACCAAGACATGGCCACATTGCTTTAATATTTCCAGGTCATTTTGGATCTTCTTTCCATGGAGTAGCCATCTCACTAATTAATCAAGTAGTTGTCCGCACCTTTTCCACAACTGAACATGAAAATGGATTGCGTTGATCGTAGAAAGTTGTGCTTAGTAAGTTTGTGATCCCTGATCAATAAAAGAGTGTTCTAAGGGCTTCCAAGGATGGTGGGAATAACACGTGGGTGATTGGATGTTGCATGCAAATTGAGCTCTTATTGTTGCTGACCACCTTGTATTTTGTCAGTGAGGACTTTTAATGGATCAGATTTTACTCTGCTCTCGTGGAAGAGAGGCTAAATTCCTGTTAATTTTGCATTTGTTCTTGATCAGAGATAAAAATACAGACTTGGAGGGGAACTTCGCAGCAAATATCTGCCGTGATTTCCTCTGAATTACACCAACCATAACAGGAAACTAAACACCTAAAAAATAATGAAACAGTAAGGAATAAAATAATGGAGGTTTCAGATTATTACCCTAAATCTCTGTACAAAATGATTAGGATCTGCTGTGAAGAAAGGGACAACTCAGGTATAATAGAATCCTAATATCAAGGGCTTTTAAATGTCGAAATTCCACACTTAAAAATTAGGAAACTCCTTATAGGATCTTTCATTTCTCTTTGAAATTAACCATATCTTGAGATTTTTCTTTAAGCGAGTGTATAGACGTTGCATAATAGAAACTAATTGCCTAGAGGCTTGGCTTTTATTTATTGTGTGTTAGGGTTGGCTATTTTATACCCCTATAGCTTCCCTCTTAATTATCATTTTTTATTAGTAAAGACAATATTGGATGTGCATATAAAGGAGATGTGTAAATACTGTCTTTCTGAGCTTTGTTAGCATAAATTTATTTTTCCTATTTATTATTGTTAATAATCTTTTTGACTTCCGATTGATTTACAAAGTTAGACCCTTATCTAATGGCTATAGCTTTTAGTTCAAACGACTTTTGACATCAGTATCAGATCAAGGTTCATTTAAGAGGTCTTGTGTTCGAGCCTCATTGCACGCATATTTGCTTGTATATATCATTTTCATTTTTTAATCATCTTTTTTTCCTATTATAAATCAAGTCCATGCATCATTATACATTACCAGAAGGGTGTCAATAATATATCTACTCATGATTAATATACATAGTTAGACCCTTATCCAACAGCTATAACTTTTGAGTCAAATAGTTTTTAACAATTATCATCAAGCTCGTCCTATAAAATACAAGTAAAGATCTCTTCCTCATCAATCGGAAATTTTGTTTTAGGTATTGTTACTTAGACAAATTCATCATCTAGCTTCAGGTCTTCTACCCTATTCTTCTTGACAGTCTTTTTGATGGAAGAATGGCAATAATTTTAATAATGCATATGATAGCCCAGGGGTTCTTAGCGATATGGTTTAAGTTTTCATTGTGACTGAGATTTCACAGGTTTGAACCCATAAATGAGCTCTGTAATATGGAGGTAAGGCTGCATACCTTGTTCCTCTCCCAACCACAACGACAGGAGCCTTATGAACTGGGTATAGGCTATGAATCCCTAGTGGTCTTTAGATATAGATTGGTGAAGTTTCTCCCATTATCCTATTCATGCAGGAAACTTAAACTCATTTGACATCAAAATCTAGTCGCCGATATGATATCTAGTTCTTGAGAGCTTTGTCATTGGAATCTAATTTTCCAGATTCTGCCAGACAATCTTGGGATATTGAAGTTCAGTTTTTGTATAGTAAAATAGATTTGAATCTTAAATCTACTAGAACCTACCTCCTTTATAATAAGAATATAGGAGCGTATTTTGGCTATTAAACATTAACATAGATGTCAAGGGTGAGGGATATGCATAAACCTAGAATCTATTGATATTATATCTACTTAACTTTGGGGCAAGGCAGTATGGGCCAGCAAGACAATGTTGAAAGCTTGTGGCATATATGAATTGTTGCATCCTTTTGCTAAAATTTCTGTTACTAGTAGGGCTTGTTAGTTCTCCTGCTACAAAAGAGTAAAATTTTTGTTGTCGACAGGAATTATTAGTTTTCCCTCACCAAGTAACCTTAATCATAGTTTTTGGTATTGTCCAGATCAAATGATCAAAGATGAAATATATCTTGATTTGATAAATGTGATAAGGTTTCTGAAAAAAAAAAAAGGTAGCTAATAGAGTTAGAGAGAAAAGGTTGTTAGTATGGTTTTGAGTCTTATGAGTATTATGATTTTATCATCTAATTTATCTGTGGTGAATTCATTCCAGACAAGCTCTAGTTTGATCGAAGGTTGTTGGCAACTAATTTTCACAACAAGACCTGGAACAGCATCTCCAATTCAGGTTTGTGTGGAATTCAAAATGTTAATGCATTATCTTCAGTAGCATTTTTAACTAGTTTAAATTGTTTTTTTTTCCTTCTTGGTCATTGTGTTGCTCATAAACTTTGTAAATCGTTATTCTGTCATCCTATAGCCTCAAGTAATCAAATTTTAGTTCACTCGTATAGAATATTTTCATTAGTTTTGAAGTCTTTTGGAATTTCTTGATATGAATTGGAGTTTTCAATTTATTTCTGCAGAAATTATAATTTTTTTTGAAAAAAAAAAGGTGAGAGAACACTAAAGCTAGGGATATGATACTTCAAAATTATTTATTTTTTTTTTTAAAAGAGAGAGAGAATTCTAGTTTTATGTGATGGCTAACATTTAACAAGCATTTAGTTCTAGAACATTTGGAGCCAACATTAGATGACTCCTTGAGTAGATTACTTTTTCAAAATGACAAATGGCTTTGGAACTAGTTAATCTCCTTTATAACTGTCAATTGGATGACACATTACCTTTACTTATTGGTGACACTTAAACAACAGGTTGAGTTGAGAAATCAAAAAGTTATCAACACCATGTCTCAATGTAGTCACAGAAACTCACAACCTACCAGCCCAAAAAATCTTACTAGAGCAGAGGAGTAAACCTAATAATAAATCCCTCAATTGAATAAAACATACGTATGATGAACAAAGTGGAAATGATTCCTTCCATTACACAAACTGCAGCCCTGCAATTACGATCTTATCACCCCTAACATTAGGTAAGATTAAGCAGTCATCAAACATGCTTTCAAGTAGAGGTCTATCCTTAAATCATTGAAGTTTTCACCCACAAAAGACCTATTTGTGTCCTTGGTGCAACAAGTTTTCACCCATTAAGTGTAAAGGATTTGTTTTCTCGTAAATGAAGAGAATAAATCCCCAAGAACTAAAGAACTGATTCTAATTTACTAAAAATTAATCATAGATTTATTTTGAGAAAAAAGGTAAAGAAAATTACAAAGTGAGGTGACTGCAATTCAAGTTCAAGGCTTGGTCCTTGAGGCATATACTCGAAACAGGTTTTCAATCTATGGCTAGATTAACATGCTATGCGAGTACTCTTGGACATCTAATTGAACATAAACCATAATGTCTCACTGGCAACAAACTTTATAATGTTTATAACACTTGATGCATCTTGCATGTATAACCAGTTATTGATGACTCTTTTATGCCGACTTGCTTGCTAAAATAATAGCAGATATAGGAGATTTGTGAGTTATAATGGAATAATTTATAATTAACCTTGTCTATTCTTTTTTTAGCTCAATATGTTAGTCTTTTACTACTCTTTCTTTTTTTTTTCCACTGATTCTTATTAATGAATGCTTGATATGCAATGTTGTGCTTCCACATATCAGCTACTACTTTTCAATCAAGTGGTATAACTTCCTAAGTTCTAACAAGGTATCAGAGTGTTAGTTTTATAAGA
Organism: Tinospora cordifolia; assembly: GCA_030144865.1. NCBI lineage: Eukaryota > Viridiplantae > Streptophyta > Magnoliopsida > Ranunculales > Menispermaceae > Tinospora > Tinospora cordifolia. The sequence continues at coordinate 11,031 of JAJIYU010002546.1, forward strand.
GGTCTTGTATTCAAGTTTTTTTAGCCCTTGCATGTTCTTCATTTGTTGATGGTGTTTGTCTCTTCTTTTGTCTTCATTCTATCTCTCCATGTGCAAGATGAGGCTGCAAAAGGGAAGGAGTGTCACGTGATAATTCGATTTTGATATACATTTTTTGAGCTTCACTTATCAACTGTAGCTTTTCTTCTCAAATGATTGTATCTCTACTTATTTTGCATGATTGAGTTTCATTATCAAATGCTCACAATCTTTAAAAACCATGCTTGCTTAAGGTAAAAATTGTGTATGAATTCTTATACAAGTATTCAATTCAAAAAGTAAAAAAATAAATAAATAATTTCAATTTTCACATGACTTTGATTTTTACATTTAATTAGCAATTAGTGACTAGAGATAGAAGAACCTCAACCAAACTTGAGGTAGTTTCAATTCTATGTATCTAGCAGATCCGTGACTCTTTGCAGAAGTTAGAGACAGGTTAGATGTTGGCATTATACAAGTTTCCTTGCCTTGTCAAAAGCTAATTTATTGTAATACAAAGCAATTAAAGATTTCCAAGCGCATACAGCGTGTTACAAATATGATTTAAACTATTGTCATGGATTTTAAAAACTTACTTTTGACAAGCTCATTCATAGAACTAGGTCTTTTGCTTTTTACAGCCCTTCTTTCTTCTACATCAATGAGATTGTCAATTCCTATGTCAATTGATAGATCTTGTTGCTCATTTCAGGCTTAGCTTTATTGAGAAAAATATGTGGTATTTTCTTAAATATTATGCGGGCACGGCATACAAGGAGCATATTATTGTGGCTCAAGCAAGATGATGCTTGTTTGTTGATAGTTCATTGGTGATAGCTTTGTGTGTGGTACCATGGAATGCAAATCAAACAAACAAAACCAAACAAATGCGAAACCAAACACAAGAAAGAATGCAAAGAACTATATGGTTTGGTAAATCCTCACGTACATCCACCGAAAATGAGAATCAAATCTATTAATTTAGGTTTATATATCATTTTTGAGCAAACTAGGCTTAAGAACATAACACCCATACAAAAAGTTGGAAGTACCCAAATGGGTATAGGTTGAAAAATTAACATGCTTAATATGTAATTTTGTATTTTTGGGCCTTCATCAACAACTATAGTTTTTAGGTCTTTTGGTAATCTGACATGATTTTAGAGCTTTTAATTCTATGAGAGGTTTTTTCATATCTTTTGTGAGAAACATTAATGTTATATTAAGATAAAGTAGTCGAGGGACTAGGTGCCCACTACTTCAGTTTAATAAGTTACCAAATCAATTTATTGTCCTATAATTTGACAAACATCTCATAATGCCCAAAAAGCTTAAGATTTGTTGATGGAAATCTAAATTAAAGTTTCTTTACTTAGCTAGATACCAAGAAGCATTAGGCTCACTTAGAAGAATCATTTAAAGTTTTTTTTTTAATTTTTAATTTTTAATTTTTTTTTTATTGCCTTCCGAACAAATTGATGGACAAAATTCTTGAATTTTATCTCCAATGTAGTTTGTAGAGAATAACTTTGAGCATCCTTTGAGAGGAACACAAGTGACTTAGCTCAAATACCTAGTTCAACGGCAATCTAACTCACCATGGTGAAATATGCAACATCTTCGAGATCCTGTTCATATAATGGTGAATAGACTCTAGTTTTCATGCTAATGATATTAGTGCATTTCTATGGAGTCTCCTAAAAGTATTAGCTGTGTTGTTTTCCTACATTATTAAATGTATTATGATTCCCCAACAACTAGTATTATCATGATAACTTGTAGCGCATATTGACAACTTGGTCTGGGTTGGATTCTTTTTCTTTCAGTATGAACTATTCAACTATCTTTGCATTCTAGAATTAATTGTACTTACTTGACATGTTTTGTCACTTGCTCGTTGTATCATCATAGAGAACATTTGTGGGGGTAGACTTTTTCAGCGTCTTTCAAGAGGTGTTTCTTAGGACAAATGATCCAAGGGTATCGAATATTGTGCGATTCTCTGATGCAATAGGTGAGCTAAAAGTTGAGGTATGCAATCGTTAGTCTCTTTATTTTTGTTCCATGAATATCATTGTATGAACACACTTTAATGTTTCAAAGAGCAAATTTTTATATCCTGTTTGTGTAGAGCCCATGTGCTAATTATATTCTATTCTTGAAATGTAAGATGTCTACTGTATGAAATTTAAACTAATATGCTGATTTTTTTTCCACATCATTTGCCTCTGTCTGCCTTGTTATTTAGCCATTTAGCTGAAAACTCACTTTGTTATATTTTGACATATTTTCTCATTACTGATCGAAATATGTATTTGTAGACTGTTCCCAAGAAGCATAGTATTACTTTTCTTATCAGCTTAAGTTTGAAGAGTAGTTTTTCATCTAATATCTACTTCAGCCATATCTCTGTGCAAAGAACTAATGTTTGGGCATATCTTTACCATTGATGAGCCTATGAACTTTTATTTGTGTTATTAATAGTATTGGAAAATCCCATTTTCTATCCCTCGAGTTTGGAGCATATTCCAAAGGGCATTATGATCAATCTTCTAGTTGAGAGAGCAAGAGCTTTTTATTCTTCTAGTCCAAAGGATCTTCGGTAGAAAAAGTTGATGAAAAAGGTGGAAGCATATCGAAATAACCATAAAGAAAGTTCACAAAGCACGAAAGAAAAAAAAGCTTAATAAATCCTTTCATTGTTTTGATGTAAGTAAGAATTGTGAACAGAGGGTAGGATACTATGTTCCAAACAAGAGAATCTTTTGTTTTTACGTGACCAATTTAGGTTTTGTTAGGGTTTTAAAGAATGTTGTTAGAGTGACGGAAATTTATTGATGTCCCTATGTTACTCAAACTCAACTCAACTTAGGTTTAGCAAAGTCTTTTCGCACCAACAGAGGTTGGGTTGAGTAGATGGAACTCAATGCCCCTTAACCAGAGGTCTCAAGTTTGAGCCTGAGTATAAAAGAAATCACATTAGGAGATCTCTCCCATTTAAGGACCTACAATAGCTCGAACAGTGATTAGTCTTGAGGTGCACGTAAAGTTGGCTTGGGGACAATCCAAAAAAAAAAAAAAAAAAAAAGTCTTTTCCTAGTTTTACGGGGATAGTCACATGAATTCACTTCTTTCGTCCCACTATATTAAGAGTTATGTTGGTAATTCAAGTATTTGTTTTTCATAAGTACATCTTATTTTGTGTTATTTTGGGAAGTTTTGCGCTTCTATCATAACTCTAATTGTTAATAGTTGCCCTAACTGACTAACTGATGTGTTAGTGCCCTTCGTTGTTTGTCCAAATGATCTTTATCGATTTTCTCTCACATCTCCAATTAGGGCTTAAATCTACTATTTCTCAAACATGTTTATTTCTACTTTTTGCTTTCAATGCTTAACTATGTATTTAACTTAAGATTTGCATTGTCGACTTTCTGTTGGTTATGCTTTTGGGTATTGGCTTTGACAATGGGGTAATTTTTTGTAAATTTAAAGGGCTGGTGGCTTTCTTACTTGTATCATTCTCTTTCATCAATTTATGTATATTCTTTTCTTTTTGCTTGTTTTTCTCAAAAACAAAAAAAGGTCAAATTATATGGCACAGCTTCTCCCCAATCTCCTTTCACGTTTTGATGATGCTCTATGTTATATTTTTGGAAGAAATTTCTATGCAATAGCCCATGAGGATATAGTTCTCTACAGATTCCTAAGATGTTCTAATAGAGGTATTCTGCACCTTGTCTTGTGGGCTTGAGCCAATTGCCCTGCCAAGAACACCAGGGTTGCATTACTATTAACTGGAAAAAAGGGAGGTTCTTCATACTATTGACAGCATTCTAAAGCAGTATTAAATACTTGGCATGAATTTAAGAATTGTTCTTTTTTGAACTGATGTCATGGCATTGAAGAATATGAGGCACTGAAGTGTCTATAGTGAGAGAAGATTCAGACACTTGATTGAAGTAGTTACCTAATTCATTATGTTGTTATAGAAACTTTTTTATTTGATAACTTTTCAACAAAGCATCTCCCTGAATGAATTGACTGTTGGTGTATGAGTTCTAGTCCTTTTGGTTTTGGAGCTGTATTAGCTAATTTTTTTTCTCCTGCCAGAAAGTTGGTTATCCTTCATAACTTCAGTTATTTAGAATGTGTTGGTTTGTGTTTGATTGCTTGTGTGTGTGGATAAATAATGTACAAATTTTTGTGTATGTATTCTTCAAAATTAATTTGTTTCTATTCTCTGTTTAGTTGAAATAAAGCCAATGGATCTCTATGTCATTTTGTAGAGACTGGCCTAATGCAAGCAGACCTTTATTGTGGTAGAAACTAAGTTTGCTACCTTTCTCATTTGTGCTGAAGCTTTGTTTAACACTCTTAGGCAGCAGCATCGATTGAAGATGGAAAACGAATACTTTTCTGTTTTGATAAAGCAGCTTTCAAGTTTAGGTTTCTTCCATTTAAGGTTCCATATCCAGTGCCCTTCAGACTTCTTGGAGATGAAGCCAAAGGTTGGTTGGACACTACATATTTGTCCTATTCTGGAAACATCCGCATTTCAAGGGGAAACAAGGTAATAGATGATAATTAATATTTGGTTCATGTTCTTCGCCTACATTTACTTTGCTAATGCTTCATGTCTTGTATATATATACTTTTTTAAACAATATCTGTGGACTCATAGAGATCCATTCAAACTCTGGATTTAGCTTTTCACGGGCTCAGAACACCTGGATCCTTATTTGTAGTGCAGGGCACCACATTTGTTCTGCAGAAGAAAACTGAACCAAGGCAAAGGCTACTGTCAGCCATTTCTACTGGGTCAAAAGTACAAGAGGTGAGATGAGGAAAACCTAAACTGCAAACCTTTATTGTATTTGCTTGAATGTAACGTGAGATTAATTTTTTCATGTTTTTCTTGTGACTTACTGTTCTTATAATTTTCTTTTGATGACCTCGACAGGCTATTGAGGAACTTTTGTCCCTAAATAACAGTCCAGCAGTTAGAGAGCCAGAACTTTTAGCAGGCAAATGGAAATTGATTTGGAGTTCACAGGTGATTTAAGTATGGTAATCAACAATCTTTGTGCTTTCTTCTTTTTTTTTTTCTCCTTGACAGCGGATGGTTGGAACTATAATTCAAGAGTTTCTATGTCTATTCTGTTCAAATATTAGTTGTAGTTTGTGCTCTGTCTCATTCAATCTTGAAGAGTGATGTCATTCCTTGGGCTTGACAAGAAGTCAAAATTGCACTTTAAGGACCCAAACAAAACAAGTTTTGAATTATTGTCTGTTTTCTTCCAATTTGTTTTCTAGTTGCTAAATTTTACACTTCTATGATTTAACTATTTGAGACTTGTAAATGTTAAGTGTTACTTGTTTTCCATTTATGTAAATTCTATTTAAAGATCTTGACCATAACAAATTGGCGATGATCAATGATCATTGTTATTTTCCACTTTGTGATCATCATACATTCAAATAGTGATCATCATACATTCGAATAGTTTGATAATGCTTCTGTTTCGTAAAGAAATGCTCTCTGTTTTGTAAGTTTGATGAAGGTGCAGACATGCAGCGTGATATTTTTTTTTAATGGGATTATGGAGATTTCTCATCTCCCTTTGACAATTAATGAATTGTGTTTCCTATTCAAAACAATAAAACAAAACTTGTAGTAGAATAAAAAATTGACAATTTTCTAGCGCAGGACATGGAATAATCTTTAGGAAAGTTGTAAAAGCTTAATTTTTGGTTTTTTTATCTATTTTCTTGTTAAGTTTCCATTCAAGGGAAGTTTCTATTTTGGTAGAATTGTATGTTAGGGTCAATTTTAGATAGTTTATGAATTTGTTTTCCTTATTTAAGGTGTGATAGACAATGCATAAAAGTGTTTAGATAGAGTTTTACTAGAATTAGAAATTAGCTATATTGTCACAAATAACTTAGAAAACTAATTTTTAAGAGTTTTAAGAAGTTTCTCAGTGTTCTCATAGGGTTATCTATATATATATATATATATATATATATATATATGAACTTCAGTTTTGAGATTAGGAGTCAATATACCAATTATCTTCTGATTGTTTGATCATGAAGTTGTGAGAGATCATGAAGTATAGGAGGGTCCATGGCGGCTCTGTCCACAAGTTTTATTATAATGGGGTTAAGAGGGTGTTGGCAAGAGGGAGCTACAATGTAGGAGCAACATTTGGAGGTTGTAGAATGGTTGATAATTGTTTGATCACTTTCGAATGGTTCAACCAAGTCTTCTCCTTCCTTTTTTTAGTTCTAGTCAATGTTGGAGATTATCATCTACTGCAACTTCATAGGCAAACAATCTTCTTGTTCCTTGAACTTTTGATCACAACTTTAATGTAATTTTTCATGTGTCACACAACTTAAATGGTTTTCAGTCGTTAAAAAAGTAGCAATTTCTCAAGTGAGACTCTAACATCACTTAACTTTTATGTTCAAATTGATGGATTCAAGATAAAAATGAAAAAATAGAGAACTAGAGACTGAATTTTATTCTCAAAGAGAAGATAATTGGTGTATTGAATCCTGAAACTTGTTTATATAACTCCATGGAAACAATTAAGAACTATCTATAAAAACACAGCCATTGTCTAATTCTATTGCAACTTTTGGAATTTTCCTTGGTGAGGAAACTTAACTAGAAAATAGATAAAAACTAAAGTTTAAACTTTTGGAATTTTCCATAAGATTATTTCATTTCCTACACCATTTTCTCTTTAGAATATTATAAATATTCATAAAAAGAGAGAAAAAATATTTATAAAAAGAAAGAGAGAGAGAGAGAGAGAGAGAGAGAGAGAGAGAGGGAAGGAGGCCCTGCATTTGTTGGCAATCTGTAATGGAGGGCTAACAGTTTGTAGTAAGCACCCAAAGTCCTTCTGTTTTAGTTTCATCTTTTAATTTTGTTTCTCTTCTTATTGCAACCTATAGCAATTGTACAGAAAAAATGAACCAGAAAATCCATCAGTGACACCCTGCATTTATTGGCAGCAAGATGACTGACAAATTTTTAGTTGATAAGTAGTCCAAAATCTAAGTTTTTTGTCCATCGGGGAGCTACTATAGTTTCATCTCTCTTATGTTTTTTAATTTGCTTTCTATTCTTCTAAGAAAACCCAATGCTTATGATATTATTAGGTCTGTTTCATGTAATAATTATCCATCTTTAAAAGCAATTTAAGGAGACAAAATAATGAGAAAGTAAACCCAAATGCCAAGGTTTGGTAATGCAGTTTGGCACAACAACCTAGTCCAACAATCAAACTGTCACAATAGTGAACGAATTGGTGAAAGTGACCTTTAAAACTAAAACTACTTCATCCTCAATAGATAACCATGTGAGATCTCCTTGTCAAAATATATTTTGATTGAACTTCCTGTGACCTCAATTACCTTGATGTAGATTACCTGTACCAAAAAAAACTTAATATACACACAATCACCATAACAAATGCAAACGCTCAAGTATTTCACCAAGTATTTTCCTTATGTCCTAAAGGGATGAAACCCTTAAGGTCATACTTGAATTTAAATTGAAAAAGCTGCAAAATCTGCTCCACAAAAACACAATTATGACAACTTAGGTTGCCCATTCTATTGCAACTCCGAGCACACATCTGGCAACAAGATCTCACTGATATCTTTGACTGATCTGAAACATCCTCAATAATATCTCATCAATGTCTTCAACTGATCTTGATCTTTGTGGCTGAATAGGCATGTGGTAAGATAATCTTAATATTCTCAACATATAACTTCTTGGCCGATCAATCCACATTGAAGATAGACTTGGAAGCTTTTATGTTGATATGAAACTTGCTAAATATGACCCAAACATATCAGAAATAATCTTTGGAAGCTTTGCCAATAGCCAATAGTTGATTTTTCTTCTCACAGATATCAAAACTAACTAACCTGAGATCCTAAGATGTCTAGATTATGCTATTTTAACACCAAAAATGTCATCATACTAAAAATGGGGCAATAATTGACATCCCAAATTTTTACTTAACGGATACTGAGAAAATGAATTGGAAAAATCGGTTGTCTATTTCAATTATTCTTTATAATTGCAATGACTATTTCTATGGTATACTCTTGGTCCAATTGAAGTGCACATATCTCTCGGCAATGATTGTGCTAGTTCATCTTTGTTTCTGATAAAGAGACTTGTCACACTAACACACTCTTCCCCTACAGACAGAAACTGACAGCTGGTTAGAGAATGCAGCTAATGGTCTTATGGGCACACAGGTAAGCTGCATCAATGGAACATTGAGTGTGTATGTTCTGTGTTTCCTACTTATGGACTACCATTCTCACTTGCATAAAGGTTACCTTTTCAGATAGTTAAGCAAAATGGACAACTGAAGCTTTTGGTTGATATCTTGCTTGGGTTCCAATTTTCCATGGATGGAACATTTGTGTGAGTTTACTGAACCTTAAGCAATTTCGGTTTTTCTTCATAGAGAGAATGTTCTGAGAAACAAATGAACATCACTCTCCATTTTCCCCGTGATCCTTTTGTTCTGTTACTGAGTGGTAAGTTGTGAATTCAATGTTACCTTGTTTTTCTCATAATCAAATATACAACTTGGCTACTCTTCTGCGTTTGTATTCAACTCAATCCATTTCTTAGTAGTTTGTGGAACTTCTGTTTATATATAAAATTATAAGAATAGCCAGTATATTTAGTGATGGTTTTCAGGTGTTAGAGCTCATATTTTGATCACATGGTATTCAAGTACAACCTGCATATGTTTACATTTTTTTTTCTTGACATGTAATTTTCAGTCATTTTAGCTAATTATGATAGTTTGTCTCAGATGGAAGATAATAGATTAATTCATAATTTCTTTGAAGATTATTGTTATAGAATATATCCATGTAAATGGCAGTGTATGAATCCTACCATGTCAGGCCTGCATAATGGACAATTTGTTTTTGTTCAATCTATTATGGGCTTTTCTTTTGAATTGTGATGAGGGGTTCGATTGCTTGTGGGATTTCCATGTTAGTATTTATATTAAACATGATTCATGTATTGCAATTTGATACAAGTTTATACATTTATTTAGTTCATGTATTTTTGTAGTTCATATATTTGCATAGTTCATGTATGTGCATTAATTTATATGCATACACTAATATTTATTATGATTTATATATGAATTTAGTTCATAGGATTCATGTATGTCATAAATGTTTGATGCTCATTTGAGCACTATATAAACCCATGTAAGCGTAGCATTTGAAATCAAGTTGAAGGAACAAAACATTCAAGTTTCCTCATTTTTTTTCTCTCCTTCCTCTTCAAATACTTTGTATTCTCCCAACAAAGTGGTATCAGAGCTTTGAGAAGTTCCTTGTCAAGAAAAGAAGATGGAGAATAACTTGGTTCCATTCCAAGTTCCCGAATTTAAGAAAGAAAATTTTGGTAATTGGTGTATTAGAATGAAGGTTTTACTTGGTTCTCAAGGTGTGTAGGAGATAGTACACATAGGTTACGATGAGCACGAAGATGATGTCGTTCTGACTCAAAATGAGAAGTATGTTTTGCAAACTACCAGAAAGAAAGATCAAAAGGCTCTTACTCTCATCCATCAAGCAGTTGATAATGGAACATTTGATAAGATATCTGCAGCAACCACCTCTAAGCAAGCTTGGGAGATTCTTGATCATACCTTTAAAGTTATGGATAAAGTGAAAAGAGTTCAACTTCAAATTTTAAGAGGCGACTTTGAAGCCTTGCACATGAAAGAATCTGAATCATTTTCAAATTGTAGTGCAAGAGTATTCGTAGTTGTGAATGAGATGAAGAGATATGGAAAAACCATCAGCAACATCATGGTGACTGAAAAAATCCTTAAATCTTTGACAGAGAAGTTTAATCACATCATCGTAGCCATTGAATAATCCAAAGACTTGGAAGCTATGACGGTTGATGAACTTATGGGTTCCTTGCAAGTCTATGAAGAAAAAATGATGAAGAAGAAGAAAGAGCCAGCAGAGCAGATCTTGCAAACAAAACTTTCATTGAAAGAAAGTGAAAGCAATAGTGAGTAGAACCAGAAAGGAAAATGATGTGGATTTAAAAATGGTTGCAGTTGAGGTCCCGGTCAAAGAAGAGGAAGAGGTGGAGGAAAGTTCTTCAACAAAGAAGACAATAATCATGTTTATAGCTCTTCAAGGGGACGTGGAAGACAAAATAACTACAAATGAAGAGGGTCTGATAATTCTCAAGTTCAATTTTATAATTGTCAAAAATATGGTCATTATTCTTAGGAATGTCATAGCAAAACTGTTGAGGAGAAGGCGAATTACGCTTCGAATGATAGCGAAGCTATGAAAACGACTTTACTTTTGTCACTTAAAGGAGATGCAGATTAACATAATAGTACATGGTACCTGAACATTGGTGCAAGCAACCATATGTGTGGCAACAGGTCGATGTTCATAGAATTTAATGACATGGTGAACGACAATGTTACCTTTGGTGATTCATCCAAAATTCCTGTTCGAGGGAAAGGTAGCATTTTGATTCGATTAAAGTCTGAAAAGCATCATTTCATTTTTTATGTTTATTATGTGCCGGGTATGACTAGTAACATCTTGACTTTGGGACAACTCCTAGAGAAAGGTTGTAATGTTGCTATCAAAGATTATAGTCTTTCTTTAAAAGATCAATATGACAATTTAATTACCAAGGTTCCTATGTCCAAAAATCGAATGTTCTAATTGAATGTTCAAAATGATGTGGCTAAGTGCTTGAAAACTTGCTACAAAGATTTATCTTGGATATGACACTTAAGACTTGAGTATTTAAACTTTGGTGGGCTTAAGTTGTTGGACAAAAAACACGTGGTGAAAGGTTTGCCATTGTTTGATCATCCTGATCAGTTGTGTGAAGGGTGTTTCTTTTGGAAAGCAATCCAAAAAAGCTTTCCTAAAGAAAGTACAACAAGAGTCCGAGAACCACTAGACCTTGTTCATACAGATTTATGTGGCCCGATCAAGCCAAGTTCTTTTGGTAAGAATAATTATTTTATATTATTTATTGATGATTATAGTTGCAAAACTTGGGTTTATTTTGTCTCTGAGAAGTCACAAGCTTTTGAAGTTTTCAAGAAATTCAAAGCACTTGTAGAGAAAGAAAATGATTACCATATCAAGTCCTTGCGATCTGACATAAGAGGCAAATTTATATCAAATGCATTTAATGAGTTCTGTGAATTTTATGGAATTCAATGCCCTATGATAGCTTCATACTCTCAACAAAATGGTGTTGCTGAATAAAAGAACAAATCTATTCTTAACATGGCCAAAAACATGTTGAAAAACAAGAACATGCCAAAAGAATTTTGGGCAGAAGTTGTTGAATGTGCGGTTTATTTATCGAATCACTGTCCAACGAAAAGTGTGTGGAACCAGACACCACAACAAGTATGGAGCGGACACAAGCCTAATTTGTCTCATTTGAGGGTATTTGGCAATATTGCTTATGGCCATATACCTGATCAGCATCACTCCAAGCTCGATGAAAAGAGTGAGAAGTACATTTTTATTGGCTATGATTTTAACTCCAAAGCGTACAAGCTCTACAACCCAAGCATCAAGAAGGTCCTAATTAGCTGCGATGTTGATTTCGATGAAGAAGCATCATAGGACTGGGCCACTTAAAGTGAAGATTTTGATTTTATTCCATTTTATGAAGATGTAGAAGAAAACGTTGTTCAAAGGGTTGCCACTGCACCACCAACTCCTACTCCTACACCTAGAGAGACATCACCAGAAGCCAACTCTATTGAAGGACCATGGCGTATGAGGTCTTTGTGTGACATCTATGAAGAAACAGGTGAATTAACTTTTTGTTGTCTTCTTGCTGATTGTGAACCTATAGGTTTTGAAGAAGTAGTGTAAGACAGAAAATGGGTGCATGCCATAGATGAAGAAATTGATGCCATCAAGAAAAATGACACATGAGAACTTGCAAATCTTCCTGCAAGTCACAAAGTGATTGGTATCAAATGGTTGTACAAGGTAAAGAAAAATGCTAGCGATCAAGTTAATAGATACAAAGCTCAACTAGTGGCAAAGGGGTATACTCAATAATACGACATCGACTATGATGAAGTTTTTGATCCTATTATTCGAATGAAAATTATCTGACTTCTCATTTCTTTAACTGCTCATAAAAAATGAAACATCTTTCAAATGGATGTCAAATTTGCTTTTTTAAATGTGTTTCTTGAAGAAAAGATTTATATGCAACAACCTTTAGAGTACGTTGTAAAAATACATGAACATAAGGTCTTGAAGTTGAAGAAAAGCTTTATATGGCTTGAAGCAAGCATCAAGGGCATGGAATACAAGAATTAATACCTATTTTCAAAGGAATGGCTACATCATATATCCTTATGAACATGCACTTTATGTTAAATAACTTAACAATGATGTTTTGTTTGTTTGCTTGTATGTGGATGACTTGATAGTTACAGGTAATAATGTCAGCATGTTTGAAGATTTTAAATGAGCAATGACAAGTGAGTTTGAGATGATCGAGTTAGGTGTGATGACATATTACTTTGGCATCGAGGTACACGAAATGGATGATAGAATTTTTATTTCCCAATCTGGATATGCTACAAATATACTTCGCAAATTCAACATGAGTAATTGCAAACCTATTAATACTCCTGTTGAATATGGGTTGAAGTTATCAAAGCATGACTCAGGATCAGATGTGGACTCAACCATGTTCAGAAGCCTAGTCGGAAGTTTGTGCTACTTAACTTGTACAAGACCGAAAATTCTTTTTGCCGTTGGGCTGGTTAGTCGTTACAAGGAAGCTCCTACCATGTCGCATTTGAAAGCTACCAAGCATATTCTACGATATCTCAAAGGTACACTAGATTATCGAATGTATTATTCATCTTCTAAACATTTTAAGCTTATGCGATACAGTGATAGTGATTGGTCCAGTGATTGGGATGATTGAAAGAGTACAAGTGGCTTTGTTTTCTTTTTTGGAGATAGTACTTTCACATGGAGGTCAAAGAACCAATCTATTGTGATGCTCTCAACATGTGAAGTAGAGTATGTTGTGGCCACTTCTTGTGCTTGTCATGCACGTTGGCTTTAGAATTTGTTATAGGCTCTTGGATTGGTGCAAACTGAGCCTACTAAGATTTTTCTTAATAATAAGTCCACTATCGCCTTATCGAAGAATCCAGTCTATCATGATAGCACCAAGCGTATCGATACAAGATATCATTTTATTCAATATTTTATTTCAAAGGAGGATATCCAATTGAGATATGTGAAGTCTCAAGATCAGATTACTGATATTTTCAGCAAACCCTTTTAGCTTGATGCTTTTACAAAGTTACGGTCTCTATTTAGTGTGTCTACAAGGTAAATCATGTTTAAGAGGAAAAGTTTGGTATCAACATGAGTCATGTTTAAGAGGGGATGTTAGTATTTATACTAAACATGATCCATGTATTGCAATTTGATACATGTTTATGCATTTATTTAGTTTATGTATTTTTATAGTTTATGTATTTGCATAGTTCATGTGTATGCATTAATTTATATGCATGCATTAATATTTATTATGATTCATGTATGGATTTAGTTCATAAGATTCATGTATGTCATAAATGTTTAATTCTCATTTGAGCATTATATAAACTTATGTAAGCAAAGTATTTGAAATCAAGTTGATAGAACAAAATATTACAAGTTTCCTCATTTTTTCTCTTATTCCTCTTCAAATTCTTTGTGTTCTCCCAACATTCCATGCACACACAAGTTAAATTCCTACTCTCAAGAGCTTTTTGCTCTTGTTGTTGATAAAATATTATATAGTGCTTCAACATGCTTGTCTTTGAGGAGTTATTTGATGTAATAAAAGACTTCTATTCCTAGCATTTTTTTTTTTACCTAGTTGTTTTTTCTCAGAATTTCTGGTGACCCATTAGTCTATGGCATACAGGAAATCAGACAAAAAAATGTACGATGTAACAATGGATGATGCAGCCATTATAGTAGGCCCATTCGGACTTCCCATGGAGATGAAAAGCAAGTTCAACCTTGAGTTGCTGTAAGATTTACTACCCATCTCTGGAGTTGTGCCTTGGTAGGAGATCATATCACTGTATTCGCTTAACAAGATATCTTAGTTCCAACTGGCTTTTGCAGGTATAATGATAACAAAATTAGAATAAGCAGAGGATACAACAAGATCTTGTTTGTCTATGTACGTGTGGACTGATACAAAATGGATTAACCGGTGGACACGAGAAAGCCAATGCTGAAAGAGGATAGTCGAACTTGTCGGTGGGAAAAGGCAGTCCATCAGCACACTGTTGGTCGGATGAAGTTATGGTGTGATCAGAAAATCTTTTGTGTTTTTTGTATGATAGACAACGTTAGAAGTTCCAGCCCACAATTCTTCACGTCAATCAGGATGAAAACATGTAACTTGTATTTTTTTTTTGGTCTAAAGAACTATGTATCTTGTCATTTATGCATGTTCTGTTTTCTTTTCCTTTCTTTCTTTTTTTTATTTTTTTTTATTTTCTTCTTCTTCTTCTTCTTCTTCTTTTTTTTATTTTTTTATTTAAATCCTGCAAATGGACCCTTATTGACGGAAGAAAGAGGCCATTTAAGAATTTTTAGAAATTGATTGCTAGCTTCTTTATTTTATTTTATTTGAAATTTGAGTAGAGCTCAATACTTTCTGAAATCAGAGAATAGGTCTTAATTTAATTAACTTATTAAATCAGAAACCTCTTTTTCTTTTTTACACTATTACTCTTTTCTTTATAAAAGAAGTGATAAAAATGCTCGAATGATAACAGTTTGTTCATTACAACCTCAAGTTGAGGGATTTAAGATGCATTGTTGACCATTTACAATAAATATGACCGTTTAAACTAATTAATTACATGGTGTTTACTGGGTGACTTAGTCAGTTAACATAAAAAAGTTATGGTCATTTGAAATAACTAATCAATCAATATTATATTTAATATCAATCAGTTTGTTATTTTAAATTATTATAACATTCTCATTTTAACTTTGACTTCAGCTATTCATGATGTATTAAAAGGATTATTCCCTTCTTCTCAACATATTATGATTCGTTAAAATTAAAGTTAAAATAAAAAAAATTATAATCAATTAAAGTTACTAATTAAAGTTAGTATCTGATTGATTAACTTAGTCGCTGATTGGTAACTTAGCTAAATGATTGGTTGGTTATTTTAAATGATTATAAATTTTTTATTTTAATTCAAATTTAAGCGATTCGAGATGCATTAAAAGTATCTTGTTCTTTTTGTAGTACATCTTGAATGACTCAAATCAGAATTAAAAAGAGAAAATAATGAACATTTTAACTAACTAATTGATCAATTAATTGGGTTATGATTTATTTGGCCAGTTAGTTACTTCTAATAAATATAACTTTGTCCTTTTATCTTTGGTTTAAGCTATTCAAGATGCATTATTTTTTTTAATTAGAATTAAAACAGAAAAGTTAGAGCTAAAATGAGAAAGTATTGAAAAATGATTAATTAAGTATTATTTTACGTTTAGAGTTAAAACGAGAAAGTTATAACTATTCATTGTCAAATGATTAATTAGGTCACCAACAAGTTAACGTTATGTAATTAATTATTTCAAATAATTATAATTTTTTATTTTAACTTTGATTTAGGAGATTTAAAATACGTTTGAAAGAATTTTTGGTTTTCTTTGAAGTTCATTTAAAATTTTTAAACTTAGAGTTAAAACAATAAGTTATGATTATTTGATGTTTAATACTTATTTTATATGGAGAGACTAGAATTGTAAAATAATTTTTTTTTAAATTTTCCTAATTTGATGATTTGATTAGATTATTAGAATGCTTTTAATTATATTTAATGTATTGTGTGAAAGATTAATGCAACCTGTTATATAAACAATCTCTATAATTAAAAAGATCTTGTATATCATGAAAATTGAAAATTGCGAACAAGTAAGACAAGTTTCTTTGAATAATCTTTTCTTTTCTCTCTAGCTTTTTTTTTTTTAAATAATTGTTATTTATCTTCTTGAATTTTCTTATAATTACTTGGTTTAATATTTCTTTTATATTAATTCTACTTAAATTTATAATAAAATTGGGTTTTTGTCCTTTTCAATACTTGGGTAACACGATTATGTTCATGTTCCAATATAGGGTGAAGTCCACAATCTACTAATAATAAAAGTCTAGTTGGATCAATGTGACATGAGACAATATTCTTCACAACCCTCTCTCTCTCTCTCTCGGGACCCCTTTTCTAAGCCAAGGGTGGCCCGACTGACACAGTGGCCTGACGAACCTTCTTACCAAGTCGAGTTCGCTCGACCACTGTTAAGTGCTTTCCAAAACTCATACAACAGACGATATCAAAATGACTGAAACACTTAAAAACAAAAGTAAGTAACATACAAGGTGGAAGCATTTCATTACACATTAGTCTTGTCCAAAATACATAATTCACCCTTTACACATGTACAATATGACCAACCTCTAATCAGAAGACCAAAAGAAACAGGGACAAGAATTGTCAGAAAAATTAGGTGATCATTACGTCTTTCCTTTTATCAGCCACTGTAGAACTTGAAATAATGATAGAGTAGTAAGCCTAAAATCAATGTGGCTCAGTGAGTAGAAAGATTAGCATGTCATCCACAACCAATATTTCAAAAACAATGCATGTATACATGAGCAGTAAAGATGGTATGGCATTCGAAAATATGGCATAGTGTGAAAATAGTTATAAACAGTGCAATAGTTCCAAAAAACATCTCAAATCAATGTCAGATAAAAACACGTTCAGGCTAGGTTAACTCAACAACCCAACCTATGGTCATCACTCGAGCGGGTTCCGAGTCAGGCATACTAGCCACTTGAGCAGGTCGGAAGCTAGGCGCATTAATCATATGCCCTAACCCTGCGCTTGAACCTCGAGTCTAACCTCAATCACATCAAGTACCCTGACCCCGACGCTCGCCCCTCAAGCCTATGGTCTCACTACCGATGTACATCTACACATTTCGAAATCAATCAGATGTATCTAAATTATATGAAACTATTTAACCCATATCATTTCACACAAGTTTTATGCAAGGAATAAAAGTCACGGAAAATGCCTAAATCAAACTACTCACCTCGAGTCTTGCGCACCAATATCCCGTAGACAACCGGTCCAGTCCCACAGTACTCTGTCGAATCTGCATCAGTCAAACTCAATCTCAGTTCTATCCATACAGTGGCCTAATATCTAATCTCACTGTCCCTACTTAGTTTCGATCGACCCGAACCATTTCGATCAATCTATCAAACTTGGTCAACTATAGTCAATGTGGTCATCCTCGTCACTGTTGGTGAATTTGTGCCCAAATTAGCTCAAAATAGGCCAATTGGGTCAAAATTGGTTCAAAATCTCAAATTTCAACACTTAGTCAAATTTTGGGTTCTTTACTCTCTTACGTAGCAAGCTTGCCGATTTTTCTGCGGGCAATCCGTACATTGGATTTGAACCAAATTTTCTAGGCCTGTTCTAGACTCCTCAAACCTTCCCGAAAATTTTAAATTATGATTTTAAAACTTCATTTGCTAGTGTTTTTGACTGAGATATCAGGAACTGTATGTTCTCGGATTTTAAGTGATAGGCGGTGACTATTTGCCTGATTTGACCCTCTTATTCATATCAGAATGCTCAGATATTTGGTAGGAATAATCTAGACATACTTTGAAATTCTTCCACAAAATTTTATCTCAATCTACTTGGATTTGGCCATTTAATTTAATCTCAGAATTTTCAGTTGAATCACAGGAACTTCTTGGTTCACACTTTCTAGCAGTAAATTTTCCTAATTTCTTGTGATCAATCCAACCGTTGGATTTATGTAAGAATTTTTAGATTTGATCTATTCCTTCCAAAAAGTTACCAGAATTTTAATTCACTATTTTTTGACACCATGTACTAGGGTGTTTAGGTGTACTAATAGAGACTGTAAAAATCTCGTATACCCTGTGACAGGCAGTCACTTAGTGAATTAGTTAACCTACTTTCCAAATTCAGAATGCCCTGAAATTTGGTACACATACTATTGACATATCCAGGGATCTCTTCACCAAATTTCAGCTCAAATTGCCTTCATGTGGTCAGTTAACTAATCCCCTACTTTTCTGTTTATATAACAGATTATTCTATGATTCAATCTCCTATGGTTTTTGAGTGGTTATCTACTCTAATTTCAAACACTAATCCGAGGCTATTTCTTGCTATTTTGCAAGAGTTTAGACCTTGGAATCCTGGTTAAATAAGTCTTACTTAAAACAGCAAGCAACCCTAATCATATTTGCTCCCAAACATTACTCAAAAACATGGTGTGTATGAGGATGTTCTGAAAATTTTTCTAAGTCCATAACACCTAACTAACAAGGCATGTTTCCAAGCATACAAAATCCAAACCACAGAGGCTTTTGGTTTGAGGCTTTAACCCTTTTGTAGTCCCAAGCATGGGTTTCAAAATGCCTCTGGTCTTGGTCCAATTGGATACCTCTAAGTACCCCAAATACTGCCTTCAATCTAGTCTCAAAGTTAGTTTTCCTAGAGAAACTGTTAAAACAGTTAATCAGATAGCTACTTCATAGCTTTATAAAACAGGTTTGAGGCTTGAGTATTCGATTTCCACCACTTGGA
>JAJIYU010002547.1:0-29813 GCA_030144865.1 Tinospora cordifolia
TATGGTTGTTGCTACGTCATTTATAGGGCCACCTTATATTAATGAACCCTATTAGTGCGTGTTAACTTTCTTCTTCTTCCTTTTTTCTTCACTCTGAAAATTTGTTTCACAACTTAACCTACTCTACTCGTGCAACTGTGAACTGTGTAACTATACAACTAATTTTTTTACGGCACAGTAATAGCGGAGGTATTTTCATCTTCAAGCACAACTTAAAAGAGGATATCATTTCTCAAAAGTCTTAAGGATTTTTGTCACAGGGGGCATGTGAAGATATGCAATTGCAAAACATTGGCACCTCATTTGACTTCATGAGTGATAGAAATCATGGGCAAAGGTTTTATGGGTGTCAGAATTACAATAAGCTTATTTTTTGGTAGTTGTAGTAATGATGTTTCTAATTTGCTTTGTGTTTTTTTTTTCACAAATTCTAAAATACCATTATTTATTCTAAGGTTGCTAGGGCACAAAATCAATGTCTAATATGCTATAACTAAGAATGTGTCTGTGGGTTCGGTTGGGTCAGGTTTAGGGTAAACCCGTAACCTAACCTAAATAGTTCAGGTTAGAAAAGTTTAAACCCAACTCAAATCAATCTAGGATTAAACCTAACCCAACCCAAATAGTTTAGGTTCGATTTGGGTTGGGTCGGTTAATTGGATTAGTTCTAATTTAATATTTTTTATTATATTTTAATGTTTTCATTACAAAAGAACTATTAAATTAAAATTTTTCTGTATATATATTTTTATTTATAATTTATAGTCAACTCATTATACATACAAAAATAATATTATTTTTGAAATATTTTTATTACTTTAATTTACATAAATCTATCATTAGTAAAACTTAATGATGTCATCTTTCAAATTGAAATTCTTCTAGTGTGAAATTTATGATTTTGTAGAAAGAAAAAATAATATTAGTTTTTAAAAATAATAGATAGTATTTATAAAGAAAGAAGATTTGATATAACATAAATAATCATACCGATTTAAATAGTTATTTATAAGTTTATCATTTATATATAATAAAAATATTTTAAAAACTTATTTTATTTATTTTTAAAAGCATTTATAATTAAAAAAGAAGAATAACTAAGATTGGGTTAGATCGGTTACGTTCAGGTTTTTAAGTATTTAACCCGCAACCCAATCCAAAACTTTCGGGTTATGCATTTTAAAATCTAACTCAACTCAAATAACTAATGTAACCCAACCCAAACCAATTCAAAAGGTTCGGGTTGGACGGGTTGGTTGGGTTGGTCGGGTTAATGAACACCCCTAAATGCAATTACTTCAGTTCAAAAGTAGTATGACTTCTATATTAAGATACACAAAATCACTGTTAATAGCTCAGATTAATAGTAAAGGACCTCATTCTTGAGATTGATATGCTATAGTGAGCAATAGTTGTGAATATTTGATATTGATGTAAGAAAAGCATTGTAAGAAAATCCAAGAAGTTATTCGATTTTCAGTAAACAAATATAAGATATGATTTACATCTTTAGACATTTGTTAAATCCAATAAGTGATTTCTAATCAATTAGTTAAATGATGAACTATGAAAATAAATTTAAGATTATGGGATCAATTATACTAACGACAGTCGATATTGTTGCAGTCTTTTATGTTGATTAGTTGAGTTATTTATACGCTTGCAATCTCTGATTTATAGGGTTTATAGCGATCGCTTATCCTCCATTGTAGCAAAGAGGTGGATGTAGTTATTTTGGTTGGCTTGATGAAGAAATTGGAGAGAGTGCAAAAGTGTTTATCAACAAACTTCTAGACCATATAGATGTTTTGGACAATGAGAATAATGCTTTGAAGAGAATGTCATCTAAGGAAGGCTTAGCTAAAGAATTTGTGACCGTTAATAATGAACTGTGAAAGTTGAAGTGCAACAGCAACAACAACAACAATAGAATCACAGTGATTTCTAAAAGGGAAAAAGAAGTTGATATATGCTATAGTTGCTTTGATTTTGTTTTGGATGACATTTATTTGTATTTTTGTGAAAATTCTTAAGTAATATTGAGATATGCTTTTTAAAGTACAAAAAAAAAAGGTTAAATCAATAGAAAAGGAAGTGTGATCTACACTTATCGAAAAGCACATAAACTTCAAAAACACATAAATTTACATTTGTATGTACATTCTTGTCACATGAACCACCAAAAGCACATAAACACATAAGCATATAACATACATAGGAGTTATTTGATATATGAGATCGGATAAAACAATATTACCTGAACTTGTACGATTGTTTTATCCCATTTTCTCCAATCTTATTTTTATTTTATCATATCCTCCTACTATCCAATCAAATTCTATCACATCTTATTCTATAAGAATAGTTTTATCTTATCTTACACACCGAATGCACCTACGGAGTTATAATTTTCACCATAATATATTGGATTACATATATTTTTTAGTTTATAACTTTGGCGTCTTTGCTACCTCTTCAAAGAGTGAGAACTAAACTTAAATTCAAAGTTGATATTTTATTTTTCAACTATAACTTATACAGCTCCTTATCAAATAAGGGTAGCCAACGTTTACTCACTAAATTCTTTCTTTTAAGCAAACGACCTTTTGGTATCTCCTAAAACCCTAAGCCCTAAACTGTTGAACGTGAGTTGAATTGGTTAGAATTCGGGTTCAGTCGGGCGGGTTGAATCAGACCCGAAACCATCTCTGATACTGTCTCGTGAGACGAACCCCTAGTTTTAAAAACTTCTAAATCAATCTTTCTCAGATCACTGACTCTTCGTAGTTCAATTCAAATCAATTGGTGTTGTCTCGTTCTGTCGCCAATAGCCAGTCTTTTATCCAGAAGAATAACCTTCACTGAGCGAAGCAGGTTTCAGTTTTCTCTGCATTTGTTCTTCTATTTCTTCATATAATATTCAGTTCAGGTTGATTGTATTTTTGATCTAGAACTCGTGTGGATTTCAATCTTGAATTGATTGCATTTTTGATCTGGAACTCGTGTGGATGAAATCTTGACTGTTTGGCTAATGGGTAGTTGGAAAGATCATATTTGGGGAGGCCTTTTGGTTCGAATCTGCTAGCTCAGTTTACTCACTGAGACCTTTATATATAATTCTTTACTAATATTGTTTTCTGGGTTTTGTTTCTGATGATCAATTATCATTCCTGATTCTGTCCGAGGCTTTTAATTTCTCAGCTTCGTTTTTCTTGAGCCCAGATTTATGCATTATTACTAATTCCCATACGTGTATACATTATGCTTATGGAATGTATTACAAAATTCCTGAATGAAAGTCCTAACTGTTCTGCTAAGTTATCTGCAAGTCTGAAGAGCTCCAGCATGTTGTTGTCATGTTTATCTTCTTTCAATGCAATGTGAGTAGATCTATTTGGTCCATAGGCTCAATCCTATTCTAGTAAAAGTTGCATAAGTTTTCAAGAAGTTCTGTTGTTGTTTCATTGCTTAGAAAAGGAAAACCAATTAGTTTATTGATCCTCATTTCATTTCGAATTATGTTATAAGAAAAAATTGTCATATCCAGTTCATAAATCACAACAATGTGCAGTACGAAATATGGAACTAGAATCGATTAAATACATTCATATATGGAGTTAAATTTACTGTCATGGAATTCTGGGACTTGCAACTTGAATCTTGTCATTTATATTATGGACACAAAAGTTCACAGATGGAACAATATTCTTCATTCTAGAATATTTTCTTCTTATTCCCTTCTCTTATACTAAGTGTGAAGGTCCAATGCCTTACAGTACATACTGAGTGAAGGAAAGAATGGATCAAAAAGCATATGCCATGGAAAAGCGGCAGATGAATGGAGAAGAGGCAGAGGAAGAAGAGGACGAGGAAAATGAAACAGGTATGGAAGCTTGGGAAAGAGCTTATGCTGATGAGAGATCTTGGGAATCATTGCAAGAAGATGAATCGGGACTTCTTCGTTCTGTTGATAGCAATACCCTTCACCATGCTCAGTATCGCCGCCGACTTCGATCCCTTTCTGCTGCAGCTACTACTGCAAGAATCCAGAAAGGTCTCATACGTTTTCTCTTTGTCGTCATTGATTTTTCCAGGGTATGTTGCTAGACTCAATATTTCTCAATTTGAAGAAACTTTAGCAATTGTTTTAAAGAGCATTATCTTGCATAGATTAAACCTGACAATGGAGGTGAATTTTACTAGAAATGTTGGTTTGATTTGTACTATTATGACCTCATCTTGATGTAAATGCAGTTCAGTCTATGCTTCCCAAATATTGAAAGATAAAAGAAATCTGTGCTCTTGACAGTTGACATGATTAGTTACTAAAACACGTAGATTGAAGACACTAAAAGACTATTGGGGCAAACATAGTTAAGAGATATAGGTCTTTGGGATGTGATGTTTATTATGTCAGGTTGTGTTGCTTGTCCATCTGACTTTCAATAACCTTGAACTTCTTATACCATTGATCCTGTATTTGAGCTTGACAAGCAATGAATTTGCCATTCAACTCAGTATGGAATTGGTTTTTGCCACTTATGCATAGGCAGCTGCAGAGACAGACTACAAACCAAGTCGGATGGTGGTAGTTGCAAAACAAGTAGAAGCTTTCATTAGAGAGTTTTTTGATCAGAACCCACTAAGTCATATTGGTTTGGTAACCATAAAAGATGGAGTTGCTCAATGCTTAACGGATTTAGGTGGCAGCCCCGATTCCCATATAAAGGCTTTGATAAGTAAATTGGAATGTTCAGGTGATTCTTCCCTTCAGAATGCTCTAGATCTTGTTCATGGCTATCTCGATCAAATTCCATCATATGGTCACCGAGAAGTCTTAATCTTATATTCTGCTCTCAGTACCTGTGATCCGGGGGATATAATGGAAACCATCCAAAAATGCAAGAAGGCTAAAATAAGATGCTCTATTGTTGGCCTCTCTGCAGAACTTTATATATGTAAACATCTCTGCCAAGAGATGGGAGGATCTTATGCTGTGGCAATGGATGAGGTGTGGCAAACTAGCTATGTATTTCCTTATTTTCCACTGGTATGTTGCACTTTTTAATACATATCTTTTTTCTTTTTTTCAGTCTCATATGAAGGAGCTATTGTTGGAGCATGCTCCACCACCACCAGCAATTGCAGAATATGCTGTGAGCAATTTGATTAAAATGGGCTTCCCACAAAGAGCAGCAGAAGGCATTGTCTCTATTTGTTCATGCCACAAGGAAGCTAAGGTTGGCGGGGGTTACACTTGCCCAAGATGCAAAGCGCGTGTTTGTGAACTACCCACAGAATGTCAGATTTGTGGGTTAACGCTAGTTTCTTCACCCCATTTGGCAAGATCATATCATCATCTTTTCCCTATAACTCCATTCGAAGAGGTTTCCACCACGCTTCTGAGTAATACACATCACAAGTTACCAAGAACATGTTTTGGTTGTCAGCAGACTCTTCTGCATCCTGGTGAGTATAATTTTATTTGCTTTTTATGAGAAATTTGATTGTCTACCTGTTGAAGGGAGGATGGAGGATATGATGTGTTGCAATTACTACAATTGATCTACAAATATATTGTTGTGCTCTTCACTTCTGTTACTCTTCTCTCCTATTTGGTGCAGGAAGTAAGGCAGGCCTCCGAGTCGCTTGTCCCAAGTGTAAGCAGCACTTCTGCCTTGACTGCGACATTTACATCCATGAGAGTTTGCACAATTGCCCTGGTTGTGAAAGCCATCGGGACTCTAAGCCAATCACTGAACAATGACCATTCACCCTGCTGGTTGTTTAAGTTTTCATTGCTTTTTGAGGCACTTAACGAAGTGGGCACCTGGTTCGTGCACCGAAGCCTTACATGAGAAGCCAATGTATGTCTTAGATTTCTATTTCCGGCCGCAATTGATTGAATTCGTCCACTACACCATTTATTCAGAAGGCTAGCATGTTCCTGAGGCTGTATTTTTTTGTTTGTTCTTCTCATTCGATATAAAAAATTTTCGTGGGGTTACATGTTACTACTTATCTAGTTTTGACAAAACGAATAGATGATTTGAGCCATCTTATTTCTTGCTTGCTTCTATTGGTCACTGAAGAAACAGTGCACTAACCTGAACGTGTTTTAGCTTACGAACGGACCAGCAATGATGACGTCTTGAGTGCCTATATTATATATGGGATCACACATTGTGCACATTTCCTTTTTTTGAATTTTTTTTTTTTTTTTTGGGTTTCTCTGGATCATCAAGAAATCTTGACCAAGTAAAAAAAAAAGGGTTAAAAGAACACTGTCTACAAGAGAACCATTGTTCTCTGCCATCTATTATCATATAACCTCAACGAGCTATATTTTTTTTTTTTTGGAAGTTTCCTTGGGCACATTACAACAAAAAGACTGCTACCTCCGGGGCTCCTCTTGTAACTCTGAAACGGAAATTACTTCGTGTTCTTTAGGCATTGGATTGCTGGTAACAGAGTCATGTTTTCTTACCTCATCTTCCTCGGTTGTAGTACTAGACGCTATTTTGGGACCACCAGGAAATGAATTGCCACCAGAAGCATTCTGTTTTCGCTCTGCTTGCAAGGACCGACATAGAGATTCAAGCTTTTCCTTCTGATTCTTCAGTTTCTCCAGCTGTTTCTTCAGGTGCGCATGCTATGAATAACGACAGAAAACAGAAGACCGAAACTTTTAAAAGATATAACTTATCAACTGAAAAAGTAGAAGCATAACATAAGCAATGAGAAGCATGTAAAATTTATGTTGACAAAACTTAACATATGAGAACTGGAATTCACCTAATTGTGGTTTACAAATGAATGGGATTAGTTAAGTCACAGTATCCAGCAGTAGCCACTTTATAACCAAGCTAATATCCAATTAATACAGTAATAGCTTAATGGTTTTTGCTTTAAATAATCAAACCATCTTTGGGCCTTGATGTAGTTTAGGCCAGGGTAATGATGCTAGAGCTTCATCTTGCATTTCCACACAAGACACTTGTTAAATGTTCAGGTTGGCTGCCAATACCACGAGAAAAATCTAATGGCGTCACAAGGATGAGGACAAAGCTTTAAAAAATGGACAGAAGAACCAAGTCTATCAACTGTGTATTTCTCTAATCATCATTCAGTATATGAACTATACCAGAAGCATGCAAGGGCTCAAATTTGTTAGATGAGTTTTTGTGGCAGTTCATGCTCTTTTGAATAAGTGCTAAAATTTCCAAGGTTCAGAAACAAAAGCTAACAGTAAATAGCTTACAACAGTTGACACAAATGAAAATGGAAAATCAACACTAATTTCACAATAAAAAAAACTCTTGCAAAGCTTTTTTAGAAGGTTCACAAGACATTTGAGAGTACAACTTTGGGTGTTAAAGAGGCTGGCTCGATGGCAGCAAAATAAAGTAGCAAATGGGCCTTGCAAAATTCCCATTAAGAAGTCCAATTTTTAGAGAACAAGTTGAAGAATAACATGAAAAGGACATGCTTGACGAAGAAGAATTTTTATTTTAAACAATGATATACAACCTTACCTCCTCTACAAGCCCTCCGAATGCAGCATCTGACTTCTCACACTTTCGTTTGAGGAAGACATTTTCCTTCTTTAGTTCTTTTATTGATTTTGCCGTCTAGTTTCACGCAAACAACATAAAATAATTAAAAGGGGAACAATGCAAAATGGTAGCATGGTAGTAGTAAAGTTGGACAAAGATCCAAAAAATCAGCAACCACACAATGTGCATAGGTCAGCAAAATTAAGAGCAAAATTTAAGTTCACCTTCTCAATCTCCTGTTTGAACGTTTCAAAAACCTCATTGCTTTTCAATAATGCCTCCTGTACAAAAATATTTCATAATTTAGTTGCTGAACCACATTATAGGAATCTGCAAACAAATTATAAGGGCCCTTGTGGAGGTAATGTAATGTAAGACCATCATATGATTTTATCAAGATTATGCTACTAATTTTTATCAGATTGATCATAAACCAGACAAATTGAGCATGTAAAGCAAATATATGTGGAAACTAATTTGATAATTTCAAATTAATGAATCAGAAACTCTAGCATGAAACATTCAGAAATAACATTTTTATAGGCAGGCAGGAAAGGAAAAGCAGCATTTTTGCACATCAGCTACGTAGTGTACAAATGAGCATTGAATGTAAAGCTCATGCAGAGGCACCCTCTAAAGCAAATGAATGATATAATCAAATTCAGATTTATCTTGATCTTGAATCCTGAAACGGCATTGCAGGGGACTCCTGCAATCTTACACGTCTATAGTATCACTAAAAGGGAAAAACCTAAAAGAAACCACACTATTTAGGAAGCTCCTTCATGCATGATGAAAAATTAAAGTGGTACCTTACATACCGTTTTATGCTTTTTATCATAGAAATGTCGCAAAAAGTGGTTCAACCAATACATGAAGGGTACCTGGAACTGTTGGAATTTTTCTCCATCAGCTGCTAACTGCAAGCGTAGATTTTTCTCTGTTTCCAATAACTGTGACACTTGTTCAGCATACAGCTGCATTTGTGATTTTTCTTGGCTCAACTTTTCTTCATGTTGCTGAATTTTCAGATCAGCAAGCTGTAACTCCAGTGTTTTCTGCTTCAACTACATATTCATATTTCAAATCATAAAGATAAGAAATAACATTTAAGAATACCTTGAATCTGTAAAAAATTGACAGCAACAATCAGGTCAGATAACAACTTATACTGATTATATTAATTACCTTCTGTGTAAATTGCTGTTCAGAGAGTGCATACTGCTCAGCAAGATGCTTCAACTTGTTCCGCAGCCTATGTAAGAATATAAAAACATATTATAGTCAATTACAACAGCAGTCTTAATAAAAATTTTCACCAAAAATAATTGGGGCCAGAGTGACACATATGGCTGTATGTCAAGATATAAAAATTTTCACCAAAAATAATGGTTACACAACAAATCTTATTGAAAGTAAGAACTCCCAACTGAAATGAAAATGCCAGAATAGCTGTTTTATCGTGAAATATTACACCAAACAAAATGAAGAGAGATTTAAAAAGTGGCATAACAGTCATGGGAGTATCATGTATCACATCCCATTTGATACACATGAAAGGTAAGAACTAAAAGCCATATCTAGTGCCAATTTTGGTAATTAACAATTACTATCTCACATATATATTTGGAAGATGATCTGCAGTTCTATCCGGGGCTATACTCCCTACACCAATGTAAAATTTAGCTTTCATTGGGTTTCCCTCAACTGCACCTTTCAATCCAATATGAAGACAAGAAAACTCAGTGCCAATTGAACACGCAGATACGTCCAAAAATGCTTAAAAAAACATCCATTGATGTATAATCCTAACCCACAAATCCAGATTTATTGCCTTATAGGGCATTTCCATAAGTAATGACATCATTATACTAAACAGACTCCAGTGGCATAACACGATCTGTGCTACCCAAAAAATCTTAGTAAATCAATGTTTGAAGTAGTTAGTCCTAAGTCTTATTTAAAAGTAAATGGAAAAAAAAAAGTTATCAGGGAAAGCGCGCATAATACAACTTTGTTTGGCTAGTCTTGGAGCCTAAGCATTACTATTCCTCCAGTTGTCAAACATTACAAACCGTCATTTTTGTTATTCATAGATATTCCCAAAGAAAGGCCTTACATCTCATTCTCCTTGAGTTGTGAGAGACATTCATCCTTTTGCTCTTCAAGCTTGTTGCTTACATCCTAGAACAGTGAGAAAAGAGTGATTCTGTCATTGAGTATTGACCAACAAACAAATAACGAGCACAATATATCTGGCAAAGGGAAAGAAATGGTAAGTTAAGCAAAAAAAAAAACTTTCAGATATTTTACAAATTTTGAACCAAGAAAAAGAAGACTCATGAAAGATAGAAAACTACCAAAACAGGGAGGAAGAATCTGCAAATTATTGAAGCTACAACTTCTCTCAAGGTTGCACATGTTATTATGATTAGACACCAAGCATGCATATAGATATAGTTGGCATCATCCGCTCAGATAAGAGGATTAATATGGATGGCAGATACCAAAGTCTATTCACGGTGGATTAGGACAGTTGACTACTTGATCATATCAAAAGCAAGAAAGATTGTGGAATGAATTGAAGTGGGGATAAGTGGCTGTTTGAGCTCGACACTTTTCGGTGTTCCAAACTTGTACATCTATATTAAGTCTAGCAGGGTGATAAATAAACTTTTTAATACGGAATGCAAGTGTTAAAGCTCTCCTTCATGGTCACTGGAACTACTAGGGCAACATCTCTAAGGGGCTGTTTGGCACGCATCACTGATGAGAGAGAGTTTCTTTTAACCCTAGTCTTACGTTTGGTTGTAATAAGATCATATTAGGAAAAAAAAAAAAAAAGAATCAAGCCACGTGCTTATCCTGTCCTTGAAGGACCAAGCAATCCCACCAATATTTGGTGGAATTGTTTTATCCAACTTTTTTTTCCCATTCTTTTTTTTTTTTTTTTTTTTTTGCCATGTTATTCTTCCTGCTCCTTTAGGGGGGAAAAAACCAAAGAAAGAAAGAAAGAAAAGAAACAAAAATCTGGTCTCACAAATTCGCAAAACCAAATTTTTTGGTGTTGTGCTATTTTTTTTTTTTTTTTTTTTTTTTGCACTCCCAACATACCACCAAAAATAGGATTTTTCTACTTTAATCTTATTCTATTATATTCTCTCCAATCCAATACAAACTTATAAAATAATTTTACTATATCTTGTACACCAAACAGACCTTCAAAGATTACCAAGGCACATGAATAAATAGCAAAATACAAAGAAAAAATGGATTAACCTTAATTGCTTCATGAAACTTGGTTGATAGATCGAGTCTCATTGTTTGGCCCTCTGCCGAGACTCTCTTGCACTCATCCTGCAAAATAGCTCCATAACATTATTATCTACTGAGTGACACGAAATTATTGATAGCTTACGGCTGAAACTTCTACCATGCAACTAAAGTGAATTAATTGAATAAATGGGATTTGCCTCCAATTGTAAATGGATGGCAAGCATTAGTGCATGAATGGTTTCATTTCATTTTGTTCAGAATTAGTAGCACATGTAATAAGATATTCAATATCATGGATGAAAAATAAGAATTGAAACCCATAACTAAGTATACACCATGAAAATTAACATAAATAATCTTAATCTTGCCATCAAATTGAGTCACAAGTCTGTTTAACAAAAGCACAGATTTATGCCACTTAAATCAGTTTAAGAAATGAATTTCATCATGAATAAGAACTAGTGTGGGACAGGAAATCAATTATTGCGCATATAGTTAATGATGTAACTTAAAATATGAATATTACATCAAACTTCTGGCTCATGATATGACTAAGTTAATAAATATAAAAATAAAAATACAAAAATTAATCACCGACTGACGCCAATGCCGGAGTTTCGTGGAAGAACATACTCATGAAGCATGTGGCAAACGATGAGGAGGACAGGTGGACGAAGGTCAAAAGGAAGAAAAAAAAAGGTAGTAATGTCTAAAACGACAAAAGGGAACATGAGTATTCTTCCAAGAGTCAAACTAAGATGCGAAAAAGGAAGAGCCACCTCGAGACCAAGCATGAAAGTAAATGCAAAGTGAGGAAATCCTCGAACGGAGAGTGGCACTTTGTGTCTTTTCCAACTAAACATAAATTCTTCTCTATCTGCTACACTAAAGACAGCCACGAGGCGTTGGTGCAAGAAGCCACAAAAAGTCGCCGATATCATATCACAGTGAGTACAGACGCTATAGCTTGGATGATAAAGAAGGTAGAGCAGCTCATAACGGAGAAAGAAAGCTATCAAGGAATAAGTGTTTTTAGAGGCACTGGGTTCACAGTACTTATGGAGGTAATGGTGCACGATAATGGCCGGTTCATCAAGCTAACGAAGATGGTAAACAGCCGGCATCAAAGTATTGTGATACCAGAGGAGCGCACGACGGAGGCGTGGAGGAACCTCTGGATAGCGATGTATACTGTTATCCAAGAAGTGGCAAACAAATAGAAAAAGGAGATAAACCGTGCAAAAGATAGACGAGTTGAGGAGGAGAAGCAACATAAGAGAATTGAGGAGGCAAAGAGGAATAAAGGTCTATGGAGGAGAGAATCGAGAAGGCAAGGCAGGATGAAGAGGAACGTGCTTCATGAAGGAAGTTAACAATATCAAGTGGCGATGAAGTTTGTGGTGGTTCGAACCTCAAATGAAACTCCTTGGAAGGTCGTGGAACGATCGGTCCGACGAAAATTGAAAATGGATGTGGCGTTCCGCCACCTGGACGTGACCAAAAGTATGATATCATGTTCGGAAAGGAATGAAGTGGATATGTTTAGATCACAAACATATCAAACTATGACTAAAGGCTATTATGTCGAGGAATGGAAAGAAGAAATGCATCACTATGGGACTCAAGTGGCTTGTCAGAATAGTTGGATGGGCGTGGAAGGTATTCGATAGCAGGATTGGACAATACAAACATTCAGTAAAATCGTGGAAGCCTGTGGAGGTTTGCTTGACATAGCACAAACCACAGCCTTCTTGAGATTGCGAGGCCACGAATCAAGATTTCTCCATAAAGAGTTTGAAATCTATGACGACTTTGGAGTTTAAGGGCTAAGGCTAATGGAAATTGAAAGGAACTGGGGCCTAGAGGTGAAAGAACTCCGACAGCAGATGTTGGAGACGTTCACTGAACACCATATGGGACATCACCGACGTTGAAGAATGGAAGACCAGTGGCTGGCGAAGCTCAGAAATCGAAATTACGAGTAGTGACGAGAAGGATGCGCGGCCCGAGGAAGACAATGTCAGAGCGCTAGTTAGCAGAAGACGGTCAGTCGGCGGGGTTGGTAAGGAAGGCGGCTGGGGCAATGATTACAGGTCATTTGTCTCTGACATGGACAAAATGCATAAGGAAGGATACTCTGGAAAAAGGAAGGAGGTGGACATTGTGAAAGAGGGGCCCAGAGATAATCAACAAAATGAATCGGGCCAAGGAGATTGGAGGCGAGCTTCGTGTCCAAGTAAGCCAAGCAGCTATGGAGTAGGCCAGGGAGATTTTGAAGGGCAGTCCAAGGAAGTGACGCAAGTAGTGGGCCCAGATAAAGGGAAGCAGATGGATGAGTATAATATCCAGGTATATCAGGAAAAAAGGAAGAATGTGGCCCGTGATACAGCTGGGTTGTTAGCCCGATGGGAAGCCCAGGCAAAAAATACTGACTCAGATCTGGAAAGCGATTCGGACTATCAGAAGCATTGGGGCCACACTGACTCGAAAAAGGTGACGGAGACCCAACCATCTGAAAGGAAGAAGAGGAAAGCGCCAATAGAAGGATGAGCGATCCTGCGATGCCGATCGGTCGGAATCATACTAAGGTATGTATTTTACATAAATCTTTTCCTCTTTCCCATTCTAACAGGGAGACAGGAGATTCGACCTCATGTCCAAGTCAATCATCCTCACAAAGAAGAAGGGTATGGGCAATACCACAATGGCCAAACACACCACAACAGCAGCAAGGTCCAATGGAAGGGGAGGAGAGAATGATGTGGAACAGGGTCCACGATGAAATGCAAAAGAGCTCTCAGGAAGTCGAAATAGAGAGAGTTCAAGACTTCCTATCTGCGATAAAAACGCAACTGATAACCTTGGAATAAGCCAGGGGGCTGGTTGGGTATGATGGTTAGATGAAGATTATGTCTTGGAATGTTCAAGGTTGCAGCTCCTTCGCAAAAAGAAGCATCATTAGGAAGACCATTGTAGCTGCTAAAGCAGACATGATAGCAATCCAAGAATCTAAAAAAGAGGTGGTTGACCATGATCTGATCACAAATCTTTGGAAATGCCAATTTGTGGACTGGGACTATATTTCGACGATAGGATCAGCTGAGGGCATCATTCTTATGTGGGACAACCAGAACATTATGGTTCAAGAGAAATGGGAGGGGATGTTTTTTATAGCAATAAAGGTTAATGACTATGAGGACTCAGTATGGTGGTTCACAACTGTCTATGGGTCGTGTGACAGGAAAGGCCGGGAGGAATGCTTGATTGAGCTAGCGACCATTTTCTCTCTCATACATGGGCCCTGATGCATAGGAGGAGACTTCATTATCGTGCGACATATGGATGAAAAGAAGAATTGCAGGCACACTTCCACTACAATGCAGATGTTTGATGAATGGATTCATGAGATGGGATTTCATGAGCCACAACTGAATAATCTGCGGTATACCTGGAGCAATGGGCGTGACAGACCTACCATGTCCAAGCTTGACAGATTCCTATGTAATAATGAGTGGGAAGATAAGTTTAACAACTAGAAGATATGAGGCTTACAAAGGCTTACATCAAACCATTGGCCACTGTTGTTGAACACAGAGATAGCCAAATGGGGACCAGGACCATTTAGATTCAAAAATACTTGGCTGAATCAACCCAAATTCAAGGAAATGCTAGAAAAGGAGTGGAACGTTGACTAGCCTAGTGGATGGGCAGGTTATAAAATAATGGTAAAACTGCAAAACCTGAAGGGTAAGTTGAAAAGTTGGAGCAAAGGGCAGGTAGAGGAGGAAAAGTCAAGACTAATCGAATTAATGGAGGCCTTAAGACAACTGGATATAAAGATGGGAAATGAAGATATCCCAAATATGACAGAGGAACGAAAACATCTAATTGAGGAGATACAGCTTCTCGAGGGACGACAAGAAAGAAGGAGCAGACAAAGCGCCAAGGTGAAGTGGACAAAATCATGTCTCTGCAAAAAGCAAGGAACATGATAACAAAGCTCGAAGACAAAGATGGACAGATATGGGAAAAGGACAATGACATTCAACAAATCATCATAAACTATTTTTCTGAGATTTTCCAAGAATAATCATTCATGAAGTGGGGAATTCAAGGAGTGGAATGGAAAGGTATATCAAAAAATGATAACCAATGGTTGGAGAGAAAATTTGAAGAAGATGAAGTTAGGGAGGTAATGTTTAGCTGTGATGGTAACAAGGCTCTAGGACCGGATGGATACACCATGGCTTTTTTCCAACAAGCGTGGGACGTTGTTAAAGATGACATTCTTGCAGTTCTAAAGGAATTCCACAAGAACGCTGTTATCAACAGAAAGGTGAATGAGACGTACATTTGCATGATTCTAAAAAAACAGAACAACAAGAAAGTGGAGGATTTTAGGCCCATCAGCCTCACAACCAACATCTACAAGATCATAGCCAAGACCTTGAGTGACAGATTAAGAACTGTTCTTCCCATAACAATTAGTGAACACCAGATAGCTTTTGTAAAAGACTGGCAAATAGTAGATATCATTCTAATTGCAAATGAAGTTGTTGAAGATTGTAGAATTAATGGAAAGGAAGGGTTGGTTCTGAAGGTCTATTTTTCTAAAGCCTATGACTCTGTTCGCTGGAGGTTTTTCGATTATGCGTTAAAGCAGAAATGCTTTGGAGACAAATGGAGGAGTTGGATCAAAGCATGTCTGCAAACAATCAACTATTCTGTTTTTATCAATGGACGACCGACTAAAAAAATTTGATGGCCATCGAGGATTACGCCAAGGGGACCCTCTGTCCCTGTTTCTAAACACTATAGTGGCTGACACTTTTTCAAGAATTATGGAGCAAGCTGCTGTTACAGGCAGATTGGAAGGAATGCTGGTGGGCAAAGAGAAAATTCAGCTACACCATATTCTGTTCGTTGATGACTGCTTGATCTTTAAGCAGAATAAAAAGACAAAAATCGACACTATTATGGAGATTCTTAATACGTTCTGTTTCCTATTAAGGCTGGAGATTAACAGGAAAAAGAGTCAATTGCTGGGTATTAATATGGAGGACAACACAGTTACTAACCTAGCTTTGAATCTCAAGCTTTCTGTTTGGAGATGGTTGATGCAGTACCTTGGCGTGCCTCTAGGAGGCAATCTAAACAGAACGGGGTCCTGGGACCCAATGGTTCAAATCATAAAGAGTAGAATAGTCGGGTGGAAGAAAAGTCCTCTGTCCAAAGGAGGAAGAATTATGTTGATTAGATCAGTGTTGGAAGCTCTACCAACATACTTTATGTGCATCTTCAAAATGCCAAAGAAGGTGGCTACTACAATTGAACGATGCATAAAGAATTTTTTGTGGCATCAAACAGATGAGATTCGTGGCCATAACCCAATGAAATGGGATCAAGTATGTTGTGATATTACCAAAGGGGGCCTAGGTATAGGGGGTTTGATGAAGAGGAATATTGCTCTTAGGGGTAAATGGCTATGGCAGATGTTACAACATTGTGCTCTTAGATGCACGATGGGCCAAAATCATTAAAAGTATTCATAAGACCAAGGCTCATGGTAAAGAGGCTGGCCTCAAGAAGAAAAGTAGTCATAGATCTCTATGGAAAGATATCTATAATATTTATAACCAAATAAATCCATTCATTCTATGGAA
Organism: Tinospora cordifolia; assembly: GCA_030144865.1. NCBI lineage: Eukaryota > Viridiplantae > Streptophyta > Magnoliopsida > Ranunculales > Menispermaceae > Tinospora > Tinospora cordifolia. Next base: position 16,496 of record JAJIYU010002547.1, read on the forward strand.
GGTGGGCAAAGGGGATAAGGTGGACTTTTGGGACGATCAGTGGTGTGGGCATGGTCGGCTAAAAGATAGATTTCCCCTTGTATTCAGAAAATGCACCAAGCAGAATGCGACAGTTGTTGAGTTTATGAGCCGCACTGCAAATGGGGAAAGAGTGCATTGGGGATGGAATTTACACTTACGAAACAACGTGGAAGAAAATCATATGGATGAATTAGGAGAATTACTATCTACTCTCAGTAACTTTCAGCTAAATGAATCAAATGAAGATGACGAGTCCATATGGCAAGGGAAAAAGGATAACATATTCTCGGTCCGGTCTTTTATGACTAAGTTAGAAGGTGGAAGAGACTATCAGGCCAATAATATTAGCGAGATAATTTGGAAGGTCAAAAGTCCTACCAAAGCTCACATTGTGGCATAGTTAATTAGCCAACGGAAGATCAGCATAGCTGATAATATCCAAAAATGTTTTCCTAACCATTACCTAAATCCTTCTATATGTATTATGTGTAGGAATAATTCAGAAAGATCCAACATCTTTTTGGGGTGTGCAGTGTGGTGCAGAAAGTGTGGCAATGGTGGAGTCAAAAGGAATAATAATATTGTCCCTCCAAATGCTGAAAACCTGTTTCAAACTCCGGAGTTGGTGCTGAATGCCAGAATTCAATCATATTGGAGAGCTATTTTGCTGTATGTTTTCTATTGTATTTGGGAAGAACGTAATGCAAGGCTTTTTTTGGGTAAATGTAAATCAGATTGGTTAATTTGGGAAAGGTCCAATATTTTGTTTGCAACATGGATCTCGATGTCCAAGCTAGGAAAGGGCTACAGCTTTGGTGATTGGCTTTGTAATGGGGGGAATATTATAGATCCAACTTAGATGGATCAGATTTTGTTCCCTTTAGCCAGATGTAGATGGATCAGATTTTGTTCCCTTTAGCCAGATTTCTCATCTGGCTAAAGTTTATTTTATTATAATATATTTCTAGAGTTTGTTCAAAAAAATAAATTAATTAATTAATATACCTGATGTTGATCAATTGGGAATTAAATTAGGATAAGGCACTATCATCAGCCCATAACATGAGATTAGTGATGATAATGATTCATTAATGGATAAGATCATCAGGAAAAGAGTACCATCAATATTTTATTCTGACGCTGTAATTCCCTGCATAGTGACTCAAGCTTATCTCGAACAGCAATAGCTGCATCAGAATAAATGCATAAATAAAAGTAAACCTTTCATTCAAAATGAAGCATTTGAAAAAAAAAAAACACAAAAAACAAAAAAGGATATTTATTTGATCGAGGAAAATTTAACTTTATATCTATGTAATGATGCTTCAACAACAAGTGTAGATCTTAGAAGGGCAAAGGCCAGAATCAAACTAAAAACAGATTTCAAGAATACAAACACCAAAGGCTTCATTCTTCAGCAACTGGAGTAAAATATTTGTTGGCAATACCATGACGCATTTTGTTGTATTTTACCTCAACTATTAGCTAGGGTTTCTACAAAGACTAGAATTTATATGAATTCAGATCATAAAGTACATCTGGTAAATGTTTGACCGCACGATCTGATTCATTATGTAAACTTTTATCTTTAGCAATAGCTGATTAAACCACTATCAATCCAACAGTTTTTCAACAATTTAAGATGTCATGCAAGCCTAGGTATTATAATTGACCTAATTGTTGATTTAACTAAGGATTGGTACATGCCAAAAATTCTATATCTAAAACCCATTCAGCCTTCTTTAATATTTGATAATCTTGCAACGATCATTCAAGTGATCTTGGGATTTTATCCCTGAAATTTAGATGAAATTTGGAGCAGTGAGTCTTTCAAGTTTCAGATCATGGCATGGTGGATTACCCCACTAAAAGCCCAAGTGCTTTGATAACTTCATTGGGGTAAAGCAGAATATGATTTGTTGAAGCTTTAATTCTGAAACCAAGGTGCTTTAATGATCATGAAAAAGTTTTCAACAACTATCTGTAGAGGTAATTGTCTGAGTTGAAGTTATGTTTGTACTTCTATTTATCTATCTAATCTATCTATCAAGGTGCTTTAATGATCATAAAAAAGTTTTCAACAACCATCTGTAGAGGTAATTGTCTGAGTCGAAGTTATGTCTGTACTTCTATCTATCTATCTATCTATCTATCAACACACACACACACAAACGCACGGGCGCGTCTTTTTATAATTTCTTAAGCAACGATTACCCGTATGTTTTAATGTCCCGTCTTCAATGCAAAATAAGCAGAAAATAAACACGTGAGAAGTCTTAACCTTTGCTTAGAGGGTCAAGTTTTACAAAAGCATCCCAATAGTTTGAGTTGGCCAGCATATTTGTCACTTTTTTCAAATCATTTAAACCTCATCACAACAAACTCAAGTAATGTTACGTCTTGAGCAGGTAAACTTCATCGAGATTAAGATTTCAATTTTCAACAATCGACACATTTTTTTTCGAAGAGAAAAAAAACATACAATTTTCACTATAGGTAAGATGAAAAGATGTACAAAATCTGGTCACTAGTAGTGAACCAAAGACCTTAGCAAAACATAAAACCATAGTAATCCAATACATTTAACCAACACACGTGCAAAGATCCCAGTTTAACAACCAGTCTGAGATTGAAAAACCTAACACCGAAGGGGAGACAAAAACTCACGCGTTAGCCAAAAATGTTATCCTTTCACACAGCTGCAAATCTGTTTCTTCTTTATTGTAAAAAATCTTATCAGTGTGCTCCAACCATAATGATCATAAAATTGCAAAAGTCGCTATCAATCCTAACTCCTCCTTGGTTGACAGCGAAGTATTATGTCCCTAGGTTAAAACATCCTCAACTGTAGAAGGGGAGGGGAACCTTCCACCTGAAAAAATGAAATTGCCATCTCCAACAAAACCCTCATTCCATTGCACATGGAATGAAAATACCATCCAAACTCTTACCCACTTAGTGACATAAAATACAACAATGAGGAGAGATACAATAACTTTTTATTTTTCTCTGCAACATAACTTAAGAAATCCAAGTAGGGAATTATCATTATTAGGTGATAATGAAGTGAAGAGAGTAAAGAAAGGACAGATTTAATCAAGAAGTTCTACAAGCCTTCTTGTTTCAGGAATTCAAATTCAGTGAAAAGTTACGTATTTTACTTTTTCTGAAACCCATATCCATTAGTTATGTATCACACTCCAATATAACCTTCAAAAACTAAAGGTACCTATTGCACCTACCATCAATCTCTTAAAGGTTAGTAATCATTCAATGTTGAACCTAGTACAATGCTTGGGCTTAGCAAACTTGATTATAGTCAAAATCTTTACTCGCATTCCTATTTATTATCATTCAATTTTTTAAAATTCCAAAACTGGTGGCTTGGAGGATAGAGAATGATGAGAAAGATTCTTTGGAAGGGTGGGACAGATACTTTGAAAGGGTGGGAATCAGATGGGGGGAGGGGGTGTAGTCTAGTCAAAAGTGTTATGCGGTTGGTAAGAGAGTGATGTAGAGGGCTTTGGGTAGAGGGTACCTGTAGTGTAGGAGCAGGGCATTGGTAGCTAATGGTCATTGAGATTTTGTCCACTAGAGAGGAGCTTTGTGGGCGAGGGTGGCCATGAGTAGGCACAGCTTAAGTCATAATTCAAGAGATATTAGTGTTTCCATCAGTTCCATGTATCATAGTCCCTGGAAGTTTATTCATTCCACTCAGCCAAGTTTCTATTCAGTTGCTCAACTAAAAGTGGGAAATGGGACAACATATAGATTTTAGGAAAGATACTTGGTGTGTAACTTCAAGTTTTAATGATTGCTTTCTATATCCATAATTTAATTTAAAAAAAAAAAGAATTTTTATATCCAAAGTGATGAGGAACTTTCTTCTTTAACAAACATAAGAAAAGAAAAAGAAGAAGAAGAAACAAATACAAACTATTCGATATGATAAATACACAAGAAAATGCCCAAAAATTGTACACACTCCCCTCCCAAAAACTCCCAGAAGAGACAACCCTCCAGTCCATTTTGAAGCGAAAGCCCAAGAAGAAGCTAACAACTGAACTGCTTCCCACACAACTTCAACCTCCTGCTTGAAGCCATTAAAACTCCTAGAGTTCCTTTTCAATCAATTACCCATAGCATAGAGAAGAATGCAATTATGACCACATTCTTAGCTTGTTAGGATGCACCACTAATATGATCTCCGCTGATACATTGTTCAATCATAGACGGTCAAACAGACCTCCCCCAAAAGAATGAGAAGCAACTAATCCAAAATCCCCTAATGGCCTCACAGTTATTGAATGGTGATCAATACATTCAGCATCCTTTTCACAAAGAATCCAGAGAGGTGAAATCCAGTTTTTTGGGAGCCAATGCTGCAGCATACCATGATAACATATCCTTCTATGCACCAACAACCATGCGAACACTAGCACCTTAGAAGGAACTGAAGTTTCTAGAGACCATGCAAGACACCCATTTGATTTGGAAAACCTTACACTATCAAGTCTGAGCAAAAGATCAGCAACCTCCACTTGTTCCCTTGAGATGAAAGCCCTAGGAATGTGGAAATCCCATGATGGTGCAGTGGAATCTGGAAAGCTATGATCAAGAAAAGCAGATGTAGACTCCAAGTGGAGGTCAGATAATCTGAACAAAAGATCTTACAGGTAGGGAATGTGAAGATGTCTCTTCCCTTCTTGACATTCTCACTCCTTTTCTTCTTTCTATTGAGATGGATAGGCTTTATTGGCTCCTCGACTCCAATTGTTTTTCATCGACATCTTTTATATCTCATCTCTCTACTTCATCAGTTGAATATAATCTCATTGTCTTTCCTCAATTTTTTTTTTTGAGGGCTCGTGTCAGTTGTAAAACTAAATTTTTGGATGGACTATTGCTCATGCGGAGTTACATTCTGCAGATGTTCTTTGGCAACAATTCAAATAATGGACTTTGTTGACTAGTTGTATGTTTTGCATAGAAGCATTGAAGAATCATCTCATCATTTATTCTTAGACTGTGATTTCTCAAAGAAGGTGCGGCAAACATGGGCATCTGAGCTTCAGTGGGGTGCATTATCCATGTTATCTTCTTTATGGTTTTTTTTAGATAATAGTGATTGTCTCTGGCACTAAAGGGATAACTAGAGAGAGGTTTTATATTTGTGGGGACCTATGGCATGGTCATTTGCCAAACTAGGAATAAAGAATTTCTGAGGTGAAAATTAATTATGAAGGGCTTTGGATATATTTTTCTGTTTAGCTTCTCTTTTGGTTAATTCATGTAAATTGTCTAAAAGACTTAAAGATATTCTTTGGGAGATTGGATTAGAGGATAGCCATCCATTTTGTACAGCTCTTGAGGAGTTGTTAGACCCATATTTGCATTTCCATCACTTTTGCAGAGATCATTCCACTATTGTAATAATATTTCTTTTGTTTCTTGTTTAAATTTATTTAAAAAAAAAAGGCCATGTTAAACCTAGTTATTCCCAAACAATAGCGAATATTGATATATTTAACCACATTTTAGACCTTTGAGAAGAATTCAGTCAAATATTAGCATTTTTTCCAGCATAGCTGCTGCATAGATGCTGAGGTGAACATAAGCTTCAAAGTATGAACTAGTATCCCACTTGTAATGTAGCTCTCATTTCCCTCTAAAGCCTAAAGTCTTTCCTTAAGATATATAAAAGGCAACAAAATCCCTTCTTCAGGAAATATTCAAATATTTTTCTCATCATTTACACAAACTATTTTGAAAAAAGGCCTACTCCAGCTATAGTCGTGTCAAGAATGTTAACGCAATAGATGCTCAATTTAGATGTGTGATCAGCCATCAAGAATAAAGAAATCAATGACAGCATATCTTAGCATGATTTTAGAATTTACAGCAGGAGCATGCCATCACAAAGATTCCAAAAAATAAGCAAATCACAGAATAAAACACACAGTAGTTGATTGGCAATATCAGGAAAACAAGTACAAAAACCTTAGTCTAGTCATCATATTTCCTGCCAGAGGAAAAAAAAATTAAATAGGGGAAAAATCATTCTGTAAAGTCATTGTTACTTACCTGCATCTCTTTCAGCTATAATTTGTTGATGCTTTAGGGTGAATTCTAGAAATTCCTTCTCAGACTTGAAGCTGCGTTTTACATTTTTACGTTTCACTTCAGAGGTTTCCTAAGGCATCATAATCAGTTCAACAAGAAGAACTAGTAAAAATCAAGAAGTAAAGGCAAGCCTAATATAAATAAGATGATATGCTGATTGATGCACTGCAAAGTCATTGAACTCAATCAAGATTATTTCCAATTTGATGTGGTAACATTTTTTGCCTAAATGGGTAAAGACTGGTGCTTATGTGCTAGTCTTACCTATTGCCTTATCTCCTTCCTTATTTATTTCCTTTTTATAGGAAACAAGATAGAACACATTTATATAAACTGCAGAGAAAAGCGCCTCATTTAGGGGATGAAGTCCCCATTGCCCAATACGTGTATGCCTCAAAGTTAACCAAAATGAACAAATAAATACTTTTTAAGAGATCTCCAAACCATTGGTGTAGCTATCAAAATAGCAAGCATGGGCACGTAGGTTCCAAATCCAAGTCACACTATCTGGATCCATAGCTATAGCTCTTGAGAAATGATCGGGTTTGGCCCATTCCTCGAAAAAAGTTTTTTATAGGATCCCTGTCCGCACATAATATTTGTTTTTGTACTGTTGAGGCCCAATGCTTTAAGATTATTTCAAAAGATTAGTTAATAGCAAACTTCCAAGTTCACCATTCTTATTTTAGATTCACCTCTCTTTCACTCTAAATCCCTCCAGATGGGACATTTTTCGAATTCCCTCTAGAAAATTAGTTATTGGACACAACCATTATTCAAATTTGTTGCACTCTTCAACATTCATATGAAGATGTTTTTCCATTATAGCAAGTCCCAACAAGCTAACACTATAGAGCTTCATCATGACAGAAGATTTTTTGCCTAGCTGCACTAGACATGGTCCACAACAGTGCATATCAAAGTGGCTTTCCGCTACAGATATCAACAAGAACACTAAATACTTTCATTAAGACAGAACATTTTGTTTCTAGCTGCACCAGACATGGTCCACAACAGTTGATTCATCGTCGGTAGAAAACACAAGGTAAAAGTTTTGGCAGATTGAACATGCATAATTTTTTTTTTCTTTTTTTGTTTTCAGATAAGCACTGCTGAGAAGAAGCACATAACACATTGGTTAGTAGCACGCGAAGATTATTTTTTTGATAGTAAACAAGAGATTCTTGATTAATTATAAAAATTTCCAATGTTACTAGAATTTCAAGAGCACAAGAAGTAATCAAAAAACACACAGCCTACTCGTGTTGTTACATCTTCAAATCTAAAATACATTTAGGAACATACATGAACTCCAATTTAGCATCCAGTTTGTAACCACGAACTTTTAAGCAAATGATGAGGCGAAGGTTCTTATAACTTCACTTCTTCCAAAAGCTTTCCCTTCTCTCTTGCAACTCTTCCAAATAGTCTACTATTTCTTTCTTTCCATAATGCCATAAAGAGACAATAAATGTGATTTGCCCAAATCCTTTCTCTTCTGATGATAGGGAAGGAATGAGGTTGAGAGATAGACTTTCCTCAAGCAGTGAGAGAGGACTAAACCCATGTCTGAGAAAGCAAATCCACTCTCTCCATAGCCATTTAGCAGTTAGCACAAGGACATACGAAGAAAATATGATCAATAGTTTCCTCGTTCTGATAACAAAGAACGCATCTACTTGAGGATAGGCACATGGTAGGAAAATGATATTGCAATATGTCTAATGTTTTAGTTTTCTATGTGCCACAGTTCACTTAAATAATTAGACTTGAGATGGAACTTTTGCTTTCCAAATATGAGATGCTAGTGGGAATAAGCTTATTTGAGGTTGTTTTGAAAGGTGAGAAAAATATGATCTACATGTGAATTTTATGGAGGATTCCAAGCATTATTGGATTCAATCTGGTTCATTAGACAGTGAGACTGTAGCAAGTCTATCTACTACTTGCACCATCTCCTCTGCTTCCCTATTTGTTAGTGCCCTGGCCAAGTGAATGTTCCATGATGGCCTAGTTTGATGTGTGGGTGAGGTGTGGTTCATAAAGGAAGTGATTGGCTGGTTATGGATGGTGGACAGGTTATGTAGATTTGGGTAGCACTAAGCCAGCCTTGTGTTCCCCATCCACCTATTGTCTAATCCTCATAAACTTAAATTGTTGTCCATTCCCCACCTGCAGTTTCATGAGAGGAATAATTTAAGGCACTAGTGACAATAAATTTCCATGGGCTCGTGTAAGTGGCCGAAGGTCTCTTTCCTACTCCTCTGAGTGACAGTTGGCCGTGGTGACTGGAGATCACTCTAACATATAGTGAATCCAACCCCATAAACAATCTCCAAACCCATTTGTTACATAACAAGATGTTCGTTGTAGAGATATTTGTAACTCCCAGTCCCCCTAACTCAAATGGCCTCCGAACCACTTCCCTTTTTTGCCAAATGTCATGTTTCCTTCTCATTTCTTCCTCTCCAAAGATAACACTTCAACTCTTTCTCAATTCTCTTTGCTACTAAAACAGTTATCTTGAAAAATAAACAAAAAAAAAGAAAAAGAAAAAAGAAAGACTGGTAGAGATGACAACACCAACCAGATCAAAACTAATATTCCCCCTTTTGATCAAAGGGCCTTTTTCCATCCATCGATTCCGTTAACCAATTTTGACAGTATTGGTTCTCAAATCTTAATAAACATTGGATTCTGTCCAAGGAGAGTCCCAAATACTTCACTGGCCAATACCCCAACGATCATCTTACATCCTTTAGCCAAGTTTGTTGCTGCACGTGGAGAATCTTCAATTAAAAATATCACTTTTCTAGTACAGCTGTTTACTTCACTGGCTAAGGTTGAAGCACACTTCACCACATTAGCATACGAATCGTGGCTAGATGAAAACAATCAACCCAAGCAAGGGGGAGAAATTCTTAGGCGACAAAACAAAACTGGAGTGGAGTCGAAAGGAAAAGGAAAGGTCAAATTATTTGAAAGCATCAAGCAAGGGCCATAATGACAACATGAGAATGATAATTAACATCATGTGATAACTGATACATAGTAACCAGAGTGGAAAGGAATAGGAAATGTCAAATTAGTAATACTGTTTTTTTTTTTTATGCAAGGGAAATTACAAAATAGATTGGAGAACACTACTCACTAGCTTTCGATTTTGCAAAGGTTCCGTACCATGAGGCTTTGAGCACCCTTCAACCGCTGCATAAGTAATAAAAGAAAACAAGAATCATGACAAAAACTTGTTGCAACTAAGATGCCACAAAAACATTGTTACATATAACAAATCAACTATGATATCAAACTTCTTGATTGTGACACCCATACTTTTGGCCAAAGTGTTATGTAACTTATGTTGACTTATGTATTACAAGGCATATATTAGGTATATTATTGTGTAGGAGTTTTGTTATTTGTATACGTGTCAATATGTCCATATGAAATCTATCCAAACTTGTAGTATATTTTTCCACATATAAATGGATGAGAAGTGGGTTGAATCAAAATTGGCATGAAAAAAATAGAGGGTGTGTTTGATCATGTAACTGCTGGAAAGAAAGAAATGAGAAACCAATCATACAAGTTGATCGGATTCAAGTGGGTCCAACATGTTAAATCAATTTTTTTATTTTTAATTTAACCCACATCATCGTCCAAAAATTTAGAAAACAAAGAGGAGAATGCACTGTAGCTGGATTTTGGCCAAGTCGACACTCCAATCAAGTGCCTTTTCATAGAATTGATGTTTGGGCAATGTGACAGCTCCCATCGATTAGATATTGATACTGGTAGTGTTTCTGGCATTTCAAAAAATGGATTTTAAACCAATTTAACTGGAAAAGAGCCAGAAATGTCGAATAACCCTTAACAAGCTGCAGAAACCCTAAATATACAATTTGAATTGGGGCATATACAATTGTTGGCAGTGTGACTTAACATATGAAGCCTCCAAAAACACGTAAAAATCATGGTGTAACATGTGTATGAGACTATAAAATGATAGTATGATGGATCCTGTGCATTTTAGTGTTATTTGGGATATAGATCCTGTGCACTTCACCAAGGATGAGCATCCCACTAGCTAATCCAAACTGACCCAATTGAACCTGCACTAAAATTGTAGCGCTGAGTCAAGTATGTTTGACTAAGTTGAGTGAATTGAAAACTACCAAGTTGGGTTAAGGTTTGTTGTAGAACCACCCTTCAACCTTTTCTCCCTTCTCCTCTTTTGATGTTTTAGTAGCAAAAAGCACAAAAGATGCATCTTTGTATCTCATTCTGTACGGAAAAAAACTCCTAATTTTTTTTTTTAACTACTTCTCTTTATCTCTACTCCCTTGCATATCGTGCCATATGTTGCTCCATTTCTCCTTCTTGTGGAGATTCCCTATCTCTCTCATCTTTTGCCTCTCTGTCTCTCTTTGTTTTGCAAGCAAGAACCCACCAGCTTCGACAAAGAAGAACTGAAGAAGTTCACATCTATTAAGTGAAAAAGTCTCATCATGCTCCAAACCCGCCTCTTTCATCTCATCCTTCACCTTGCTCCAAATGCACCTGATTTGGTAATGTGTTTTTGCCCAAGCTTATTTCTTTTTCCTGAAGTTAGTAGTGTTAACTACAAAAATTATAGGGATGAAACCAACAGCAAAGTAATAACTCCCCCAACAGCGCCATTAGAGAATAATGGATTTTATCAAAAATACTAATGGCCTATTGTTTCAAAGTATTATGTTGTTTCGCCACCATTCACCCATTGGAAACAATTTCATTATAATTATTGACTTTTGACTATGATTTTCAGAGGATATTGCATATTTACGAAAGGAATGCATTGAGTGATTATAGTGTTGAGCATATATTATATTGTTTAATGATTAATCACTACATATAACTGTTTAAGTTGTCTTAGCATGGCACTTGTTCATGATCAAAGATTTAGAGGATGAAATTAGTACGCAGACAATATTTACAAAAACAACACAGGTAAGATGAGAAAGGTAAGACCTCATCTAATGAAGACTCTCCATGATCCAAAACTACAGGTGTCAATACTGGATAATGAAAAAGAATAAAATCTAATCTACATAAATTTATAAAAAAAAAAAAAGCAATTTAGTTTAGATGATTACCACTGTCAGACATTTGCTTTGTCCTTTCAACATGTCCATGTCCACAAGAAGAACCCATCATTAGCTCCTTGTTACAAGACATCGTTGTAGAAGTTTCTGAAATAGAATTTTCCAGTTCGCAAATACCCACAGATCCAGTTTTGCAACCCTCCTGGACCAACTTATCCCCTAATTCTGCCACATCCCTGGATTCATCGTCGAAACCATCCTTTTCAGATAATTGCACGGGAAATGTTCTCAACTTCTGTGGCTTCTCAACTCTGCTTTCGGACAGTCTAGTCTCACTGGCCGACAATGAATCTGAAGAGGAAGACAAATCATGAATCTTACCAGACGAACAATCAGCTTCCAGTAAGCTAACTGGCCGCTTCTCTTGTACAAATGTAGGAGTTCTAGGTATCGATAGTTCGGCAGAGCTCTCAACAAAACCGTCTGGCAAAGAGTCCACCTCCGGCAAATGATTGGCAGCTAAGTTCTCCATTTCACCTGCAATTCAAACTCAAAGAAAATAATATACGTACACATTTAAATCAACAATTCATAAAAGCCTCAACCCTTGCCAACAATTGAATCAGATGGAAGAACGGGACGACCACAAAAACTAAATAATTCAGAATCGCTACGACCGAGAGATTAATCTCCGAAAAAAAAAAAAGGAAACTTAATGCACATTTGATCTAAATTTTCTCGAAAGATCCGGACAGATTTTCGTCTTCTATCCAATTGAACTGTCGCGATGACTGAGAAACTCGTAAGTAACAATCGGAGGAAAAACAATGAATCAAATGCGCTTTGTTCTTCTTACCTGAGCTGGATTTAAACGGGGGAGTGGAAGCTGGAGAATATGAAATTTCAAAAAGAAACCCTAAAACGGAGCTGCGAAGGGAGAAGACGAGCTCCGGACGATGACAGACAACGCAGGCTTCTAGCGCCAACAGGCTCGTCTGAAATGGAATCAGGGTTTTATAGGAAGCACGGGTCATAGAGCTTCGGAGACAAAAGACTCGGTAGGTCCGAATCAGAGTGTCCCCACGCCGATCATCCACGCCATCCGGATGTGTTGGATCACTTGGGCGGTGAGTGAGTACCCAAACCAGTTTCGGTCACGCGTATGCTTTATGTTCATCCTTTACTAATTTTATTTTTATAAAATGATTAATAAAGTATTAGAGTGGAAGATTAATAATAATAATAATAAGGTATCTTAATTTTTATTTAAACATTTTTAATTAACAATACATAATCGTACAAGAACTTCATGTTTTCTGATCTTAATATTTTTTTTATTTAATAACATTGAAATATATTACATTATATATTATCACATTTGATATTTAAAATAGAGTTTATATGTATTCTTTTTTATTATTTAATATTTTCGGCGCTCTTCAAGCTTTTTATTAGAAATATGGGAAGAGCTCTTTCTCCATTTTTTATACTAATAAATATAATACGACATTTTTATAATTTTGTTAATTATTTTTGTTTGTGTGCAATGTATATGCCAATTAACCGATTTTTATTTCAGTCTTTAGGGTAACTTTACCTGCTATTTTGAAAATAATCATCACTCGAGATACTATAGAATTCAAATAAAAGAAACTCTTTCAATATAATTTATTTTATGCTAAAAGGCATAGAGTTTTGTCAACTTAATCTAATTCATAAACTTCTTTTTAAAGCATAAGTACATTTGTTTTTTAAATGGTGTATATAATAAATTGTCACGCTTATATCTTTTAGCTTAATCTTAGGGCATCTACAATGTTGGCACTCAATGCACCAGCGCCTCGTCAAATGCCCGTTGCTGGACGTCTGACGAGGCTAATTTACACCGAGCGCTCGGTGTTATTATTTTTTTATTTTTTTTGTAAAAACTGCAGCGCCCAAAATTTCTAACTGCAGCGCCATATATATATATATATATATATATAGCTATATAGTTATATATATAATTATTTAAAATAATTAGTTTTTAACTGTTTTAAATAATTTAAATAAAAATTAAAATATATTTATTTTTAATTTATAAAATAAAA
>JAJIYU010002548.1:0-29936 GCA_030144865.1 Tinospora cordifolia
CACTTCCACCTTGTGTTGCTTTCTCCCCAAAGTTGAAGCAATGGTTCTCAAAGCTCAAACACCAAGAGAATCACCCAAAACCAATTCCCAACCCAATGAACTTCTCACACACAAGAAGGAAAAGAAAGTGAGAAGGGGAGCCAAGAAGAGGGCTTAGAGAACAAGATGACAATTCAACTCTTATTTCTTAGAATAAGTTGAAGTGTGAGCATGGGGGGTTTATATAGGATTCAAAAGTGTATAGAATGAAAACTTTGTGGTGTTCTCATTGTAAGAAACTTGCCAATCCTTCAAAATTTAATGCTGTCCAAGCACAAGAGATTAGCAAGTGATTTTTTTGAAAATTTTTGGGATTTTAGAAACCAATTTTCAAAATTTTGAAGTATTTTTATTGATTTAATTTGAATTTTTGGTTATTTAATTCGAGCAAACGATCCTGATCGTCAGATTGTTCTCGATCGACGTATTAGATCTTCGATCTGGCGGGTTGCATTGAAGCCGTTAAATTTCCTCGAGAACAGTGTTCGATCTTCGATTGATAGAGATTCGTCAATCTAGACCGTCTGATTTCCTCAAGTGCGATGTTGGTTCACGATCTCTGATTAACGAGTTTGCTCTGGATGGTCAGATTGTCCTCGAGACACGTGTTTCGTGATGAATGAAACTCATCCTGATCGTCCGATCGTCCCTGTTTATTTCTGGCCGTCCGATTTCCTCGACCACCGTGTGCGGTCTGATTTGGCGATTAACATATTGTGCCTTCAATCCCGATCATCTGATGATCCTCGAGTTCTGTATTTTCGCGATTGATTACTGCGATTTTGATCTGCGCCATTGGATGGACCTCGAGTACCATACCGATCTTGATCACTGATCTGGGCTGCACGATGATCCTCAAATGCAACGTCATTTTTTATTAGATGAGATGCATCCGAACCGTTAGATCAGCTTGATCATTTCTGGGCTGTTGGATCTCATTGATTAGGTGCTTTTGGGTGCCATTTTGGACTCCAATCTCATTCGTTGGATTTTACAGATTTCTTTTGGACCGTTAGATGCAGTTTCTAATTACCAAATTGCTTTCTAATAATGTTATTGTCCGAATTTTGTCAATGAGACACTTCCTAATTGATAAAAACTTGATTTTCTTGTATATTCCTTTCTATTTTGATGATTTACTAATATTTTTCCCTTTCCAATTATTTAATATTGCATTTATTTGATATTTTTCTATTTCCTTAATATTTTTAATATCAATAATTAAATAATCTATATTTTTCATTTCCATGTTTTTTTATTTATTTCATATTTCACTTTCAGATAATACCTCATGTAATTATAAATTAATATTTATATAATGCTTTGTTTATTTTTTATAAATACATGCACACTACATTTTTATTTAATTATATAAGTTTTTCTATGTACATATTAATATTTATTATGCTAACACACACCTTATTCATACACATACTAACCAATATGTGTATATACCTTATTTCTATTTATTTCTTAAGCAACTCCTTAAATTTCATAATTAATTCTACTAAACCTTAATTTTCATTATCAAATTAAGGTCTCATTTGCTTAATTTTTACTATATCTCTAATATATTTTATTTTTCATGTGCCAACCCACAATTTGCACCCAAACTTTTATTAAAATCTTTGAAATTAATTTATTAAACTTATTGTATTTATTTAACAAAATTCTAGAGTATTACAAATTGGCCTTCATCCTCTCCTCCCTGATCGAATCTAGTGAGAATTTGGCCAATTTAGTGAACTTTCTTTCATACTCAGCTACAGTCATCTCTCTTTAGTTCAACTGGACAAAATCTTCCTACAGCTTTCTCAAGGTTGCTTCTAAAAAGAACATTGCATAAAAAGATCTCTCGGAATTTCTCCCAGCTCAAAGCATCAACATGCATGTTAGGGTCCATCCTCATCATACGCCACCAACTTCTAACCGGTCCCTTGAAGTGGTGTGTGGCTAGTACCACTCGTCTTGACCCAGTTACCTTCAACACATTCAAATGCTCCTCCATCCCTTGATACCCTTGGTCTGTCATGATTCAGTCAGTTGTTCCTTCAAATGTGGAGGGTGGAGCTTCTATAGCTCTATTAGCATCTTCTTCTATTTCTCATCATCTAGATCCTCCTGAGCCCTTTGACGTTCGGCAGCTTGGGCCACAAGTTCTAGCTACTGAACCAGGACGAGTTAAGGAACTTGAAACTAAGATACTATTTGAGAGAGTGTTTGGGGTAGAGCCCTCATCAGTTGATCCATAATTCTTTGAACAACTTCATTCATCATATTTTCCATTCAGCCTCCATGCTAGCAGGTATTTCCTGATCCCTCTACTCTATCTCATCAGTAGTGGTGGATCGGGTAGCATATCTTCTTGTTCTAGCCATTGTCTATAAATTTAATACCTTGTCAGTATTTGCCTCATCAAACATTGGTACTATCATGACTCTAGATTCATGTCTCTAGGTTCTTGATTTGTTAAGTGGCCTAATAGTTTATGTTTCTTGGTTCTTATTTGTTCTTGCATACAAGATTTGGTTTCATATGACATATAAACAAATCAAGCATGCTTTTCAAACAACCATATAATCAAGCAATTTCATTCTAGCATAGCAAAATTTCAAGCTTCCATCTAAGCTTCAAGGTTCAAGTGTCTCATACCACTCTACCCCTTCCACTTAAACTTTTACTCAGAAAATTGCTACATCCAAACAATTTCGCAAATGTCTCAATAACTAAGGTTTCCCGAGCCCACTATACCTGACCGTCCCACACTAGCCAAGCATAGAGAAACAAGTTCTTCCAAAGTTACTAATTATTCACCAAACAAGGTCTATCATTCTCCGAGTCTAGGCTTCCTCCATAACCTCGAATTCCTATGCATCCCATACTACATAGAAACTAGAGATACAAAATCTTTTCGATCTCGTATCCTGACCAAATAATGATTTTGTTCTCACACATTTACAGTCTTTAACCTTTGTCCTAAATTTATATGCTTTTGATCCACTATTCCACCATGTCTCTACTTAAGGTTCCAGTCTGGTTGACTGACAATCTCTGTCTAGTTATGATACCACCTTTGGCATCCTTTTAAACTTTTAGTCAATTTCTTACCCTAATTTTTTACCTTTTAATTATTGTTTCATAGAAAATAAAGATGTTCTTCAACTTAGACCACTCATATAAATTGGTTGGACAACCTCTAGATTGGGCAGTGAGACTGAAGTCTGTTTAGCAATCGCACTTTCTAGGGTAGGATAACCCACCTTCTTTTCAATGTTTAGCTTTACTTGGGATAAAGCTTACCCACTATGAGCTCAACTTGTAGTCTTTGTATTCAAACAAAACATTTCAAAACGTATATTTCCTTTTTGAAAACACTTCCTAAAACGCTTTTCATTTTCAAAAATAGAAAGTAGGGCATTTTAGTTTACTAAGTTTAATACCACTATAGGTATTAGACTAACTTTCTAATTCTAACCAAACAATACATGTTCACGCTTGACTTTCTATTTTTAGCCCAAGGCATCTAAAACCTAAGCTCTGATATCACCTTGTAACACCCCAACGCCCAAAACTTTCAATTTGGACTTAACCACAAGGCGGGCCAGGCTGATATTACATTTACAAATACACAACTTGCATCACATTGTATTTCAATTATCCCAAGTCTTATTAATTCATAATGAGCACACAACCCAAACAATTTAATTTTAACTTAGTAAGACTATTACAAGGTGATAAAAGAAATACTTCAATCTTTATTGGTTCAATAAAATAAAGAAGTACATACTTAAATTTCAAATAATAAAAGAGTACATAATTCAAATTAAAAACTAAATTTAGTGGAAGTTTTAATTTAAACAATCAAACTTTGGGCAACATGCCCTTTCATATAAATTTTCAAATTTAAAACCTTATCTAATTTCCATAGTCTTCATGATTCAATTCCTGAAAAATATAAGAGGAAGAGGTGAGCACATAGCCTAGTGGATCATTCCATAAACAACTAAATTACTATTTCAAATCAAAAGCACATCCAAATTCAAACACTTACATACATTAAGTGATTCAAACAACATCTTTGGTTATTGTTGACGTTAAGACTGAAAGGGGTTCTAATCCCTTGATGTTCTTATCAAAGTACTCCACTCTTCGATGGAAAGACAATTCATCTTGTTATATTCAATTGAAATAAGGATCTTATGTCTGTATTCCAAGCACTTTGGTTTATACCCATCCACACTCAGTGATGAGACCCATAGACAAGTATATGTAAAGAACACCCATAACATTACTTAGATTACTATAATAGTACGTGGTTCATAAACTTCAAAGTCTCAAACTTAATTCTCACATATTCATGAATCTAAAATCAAAATAATAAAATTAAGAATAACACATTCAAAAAAAGCATGAAAGCAATACATAGCATGATTTATCATTCAAATCAAACCTAAGTATGGAAACTAGCATGGCATGGTATCATGGATACTTAAAACATGCATACATGATAAACTAAATTCAAATCATGATTAAACATGTTGAAAACTGAAACTAAACGTGCTAAACTAAAGATAAAAGATGTATGAACATGCTAGAAACTCAAACTAGCAAAGTAGAAGTATAGAAAATCTCATCCACCTTAAGAAGCGTTTTCTCAAAATTTAGCAGAGGTTCCTTTCTTCTATGCACTTCAAGAATAACCAATAACTTCAAGAATGTAAAAGTAATCTAAAATCCTAACTTCTCACTGAAAATCACTCAAGAACACAAGAGAGGGAGACAAGGTTACCCAGAAGAGGCCTAGAGAAAATCAAAAGGAATTAGTATGCTCTTGTTTTGGAACAAAGAAGAATGAGTGCGTTAGGGGGTTTATGTGGATTTTCAAAGCACAAGGGGGCATTGTTTGGGCATCTTGGATTAGGGTTTTGTTATCCCATAGTTTTGCATGTTTTTTCACAAGGGTGGCGGCTAGGTTTTGCACACAACACATAACAGGATGGCTAGGGTCTTTGTAGGAAGGTTATGATGGTCTTTCCCTTAGGTGGCACCAAGATTGGAGCATCTTTTTGTTTTGGTAACTTTCCCATTTCTAATTTTTGTTTCTTGTTTGTTTGTGATAGCCAGGGTTTGTCCATGGGTATAATTCATGCTTTAGAAACTTCTAATTAGGTGCCTGCACACACACACACACGGATAGCTAGGGCTTTTGTGCATACCCATGAGATGTTTCGTATGTAACATAGGTGCATGGAATCACTCTTCATTGTTTCTAAATAATGTGGGACATCTCTAGGGTATGGGTGTATATATGATCATGGCATCATCCCTCATATGACTTGCACATGCTTACAGTGGTGACATATTTTGGGTCCACATGAATTTAATAAAAATTCATATCTTTCATTTGACTAGGATTTTAGCACTTTTGGGTTCACATGAATTTAATAAAATCATATCTTTCAATTGGCTAGGTTTTTTGCCATTTCCTTTCCTAATTTAGATTGCCTTGATGCTTACCAAGTAAATGAACTCTTAATTGTGCAAATAAAATTAATTTTGGATGCCTAAACCAATTGAGGTGTTTACTTCATTTCATTTCATCCCTTTTTCTTAAATTTCACTCCCTTGAGAGGTTTTTAAGCAAATTTAAACTTGCTAATTGATTTTATAAATGAATTGAACTTAATTTATCATTTTGTTTAATTTAGTATAAAATTTCAGGATATTACATAATCCAAATCAAAATACTGACAAGTCAGATTCGGTTGGAACACTCACGGTAAGTACTCTCACTGTGCCAATACATGGTTACAATCTTTGTTTAATATTTCATCAATGATAAATGTTAGTTGCATAGCATATTACATGTATTTTGCATGGTTTGAGTAAAAGTTAAGACATATTTGCATTAATATTTGTATTTGAGCATTAATAGACACATTTGCATAACATATGCATTAGTAGTAGAGTTTTTAATGTGATTTCACGTGTTTATACTTGTAATTTAATGCCAGAAAAAGGTTCTTAAGTGTTTATGCAAGTCCAAGATGAGTACATAAAGGTTTGACAGTGGAAAAAAGACTCAAAAATGCACAAATAAACATATTATCATTGTAGGGAAACATATTATCGCGGTAATCAACACATAAAAAGAAGAAGAAACCCAGAAAACACTAACCAAAATGAGCCAAACCCAAAAACACCACTATTGTAGTAGTGTACCGCAATAGTCAACAATAGAGAAAAGTTACCCCTAGAGCTAATTGGGGTAATTAGAGGAGCAAAATCTGGGCAAATGCATTATCGCGGTACACTACCACGTTAACACACGGACAAGACTATATTACCGCGATAAGTGACCATGGTAACCATAATGCATATTTCTCGATTGATGCATTATCGTAGTACACTAACGGGGTAATGAGTGGCAATTATTGAAGAACAGTAATACTGTCATAGTACAAAATAAGACATGATGTGATATATCTCTTGATTTGTGGATCTATGTCTTGCCCAAATTACCACGATTATGTGACTGAAACAGGCTTTGTACTGGGCGTTGAGTAGTTTTGAAGCATAAATATAAAAGAAGTGCTTGGCATCACTGGATATCCATCATTGATTGTATAGATATTCATTCTAGAGTAGAAAAACATTCTTTCTAGATATTGTCTAATGATCTAGAGATTAAGGAAGAGGTTTAGGAAAGGATTTGGAGCAAGGAGCAAAGGGCAAGGGAAGGTACATCCAGCTTGTCTAGTATGAGTTTTATTGTTTGTAATCCTCGTTTCTATATTATTTGCATTATTTCTAGTTAAACTTTCTATTCTAAGATGAAATTTCAAGCGTGTGAACCTTTAATTCTAAACCTATTTCTTGCATGACAGGCAGGAACATTCCACTATAGTTTTTAATTAATCTATGTTGAAGTTCTATTTTATTTCTTATGATCTTAATGCTTTCTATTTACTAACGATAAATAGGAAGGTTTTAAACTATTTCACTAACTTAGGAGAGAGGTTTAAAGGTTTGATAATCAAGTTATAGACCAGGATGACCAATGGACTAGAAGGTAGTTGGTTTTGATAGGAGGTTGCACGTGAAAAACAGAACATTGCCACATTAATTATTTTTCTTTATGCCTCGAGATAAGGTAGTAGGAACTTGACTAATAGGTGTTAAGATAACTCGGGAGGGAGTTTTAATGGCAAGTGCTATAACCTACAAAAATATAAGATAGATTAGTTAAGACCATAATTAAGGAGGATCACACGAGACTTTACTATCCTAAAAGCTTGAAACCTATTGACTTCAAACCAACTTTCTTTTGACTTGAATTTCATTTCTATTTAACAATCATAATTACAATTGCAGCTTTGATAAAATTGATACTATTAGTAAGATGGGTTTTGAGATTATAATTCTTAATCTGTTCCCATAGGGCGATGGGTGTGAAGCACTACTCTGAGACTTCTTCAAACTTGCGTTGAATAACAACTATTCTGACTTAGCTTGAACACCCATCAATGCCAACAACTTTAAGCTAAAGCCATCTTTAATTGCCATGGTGCAGCAGCAGCTAGTTGGTGGTTTAGCCATCGAAGATCCTATGGCACACTTAAAATCATTCATGCAAGCACGCTTCTTTAAGGAATTGATAGGGAGAATAGACAAGAATGATTGCTTCATTTGTCCCCTCACACGTTATCGTCACGTGTTTGCACGTTTGGACTTTTCATTTTTATTTGGGCTGCCTTGGAGGTAGGCGCTGTCACAATAATTCTTTTCTATTTCGGTCCTAAATCCATTAGACTTCTTGGGTACATTAACTTATGCACAAGTATATTTCATGAAAAACAATAACCACATCATAAAATAAATAAAATCCACTTTAATTAATTAATTACAATAATTCAAAGGTACACAACCTTTGTGTTCATTACAGCGAAAATAACTTCAAAATTTAAATAAAATAACTTTGGCCAACATACCCTACAATTTAATGAAATTTCTAAAGAACTAATGTAATTGTCATCCATGTAGATTGATTTCTTAAATCCCTAAAATATTAGAAAGGAAGGGTGAGCTTACATGCCCAGTGGATTATTCAAAAAATTTAACTCATTATTTCAAAACAAATATAACATGCAGAACAAACACTTTAAAAGATTAAGTGATTCAAACAACTATTTATTTTTAGTTGACATTAAGATCAAAAGGAATACGTCTCAATTTTTCGTATTTAAGGAATGAGGTCAAATCCGGACCTTAAACTTATCTTTGATAAAAAGGGGTTAAATCTAAACCCTCAATTCACATCCCAAAAATAGTAGTTGGAACAGTCACAGTAAAAATTTGTCCTTGTGCCAGTATGTGGCTATAATTTTTGTTTAATTTTTTATTAAATAAACAGAAGCATGATATATTCAAAATAACTCGTAAATGACATATATTCATGGTAGGAATATCATAGCATAGATTATATCAACACAAATCGTGCATCATTATTCATACAATCCTAGCATGCAACTCTAATCAATGGCATGTATAATCATGGCATATTTCTAGCTAACAAGCATCCTTGCACATCATATTTGAATCAAAAGAACAAGTTAAAAGTTCAAAAATCACTTCCACCTCAAATAACTTTTCTCCTCTTAAAGCCTCTGTTGAATCTCTTTCAGATCTCCCCAACTGCTAGCGCAAAAATTTGTGCATCACTTCATTACCACTACTCCAACTGCTATTTAGAATAGCTAAAGAAAAAGAGGGATGCAGAGAAAGCAAAAAGGAACTTGTTTAGT
This sequence comes from Tinospora cordifolia, assembly GCA_030144865.1. Classification (NCBI taxonomy): domain Eukaryota; kingdom Viridiplantae; phylum Streptophyta; class Magnoliopsida; order Ranunculales; family Menispermaceae; genus Tinospora; species Tinospora cordifolia. The sequence goes on from JAJIYU010002548.1 coordinate 8,844, forward strand.
TCTTGCAGGGTGAAGAGAATGAGAGCTTAGGCAAGGTTTATATAGAGTTTAAATGGATGAGATTTGATAAGTTTGGGATATTCCCAACATAGGCAACCTGCTAATTCTTTACCTTTGCCCCCAAGATTTAGAAGTTTAGGGTTTTGGAATTTTTCAATTCATTTTGAGAGCCATGCGCACAGTTTCGGATTATTCACTTTGTTATAATGGTAGGTGACCGTGGTAACGGTTTGGGTGAATTTTTCATGAAACCTTATTTTTTTTAAGATTTTTACCACATTATCATGGTCGTGATTTCACTATCACGATAATGCAACATAAATCTTTTTTTCTTTTATTTTTATTTTTCCTTTTGTTTCTATTTGGTCATCCTTTCCTTTTGGTTTTATTTCCATTTTACCTTCTTTATTTTATACATTGGAATATATACATAATTTTACATCTAAAAGTTCTACGAAATTCTCAATTAATGTCGTTTCTCATTTTGTCCACTTATAAGTTGAAATGTATAAAATCTTGTATCTCTAAACTTTCATAAAGTTTTCAAGGATTAATTTTATTTTATTTCATTAAATTTTGTACAAATTTTCATGGTATTACAACCTACCCCACCTTAATATAGGAATTTTATCCTCAAAATGTGTACTAATGCATCGGGCGTAGTTCCACCATGCATTTCTAGCGAAAAGGTCTGTCACAATCGCCTTTGGCAGGGCGTCTTCGTTTCTCACCTCGAGATGGAATCAAATCAAGCATGTTGTCACTCTGACTATTTATATTCGGGAACTGAGACACTATTTATATTCTTTCTTTCTCATAACCATCCTAATAAAATATTGGAGTGTAAAAATATAAAGATTAATGTCATGCATGATTGAGCATAGGGATGACATGTCAACTAGAAATAAAATGATTAAATTCATAAAGGAATAAAATACTCTAGCCCTGTGGCCTAAGTTCAAAAGACTCATTAAACCAACACTTGGTCCCATGGCTAAAGTCAATCAATAAATGTAACAACCCTCGTCCTTAGAAACAAACCACAAAAATGAATGAACAAACAACCATATATATATACCTAGTCTGCACAAGCATCATTGCCTTGTGATTTGGAGGAACTAAATCATAGGATCACAATCCTATGGGTGAAGACCGCAGCCCTGCATTCCAAAAGTTCATAAAAATGAAGTGGTTTGTGATAACTGTGGTCTTAGAAAGGTGGACCGCGATCCTATGATGAGGGGCAGCCCTAAGACTGTAGTCTTGCGATTGCAAAATAGAAATAGAAACTACATAAACCTAAGTTTTTCGTCGATCATATAAATATGTAGTGCGTAGAAACCCTGATCATTCATTCCTCGTCCTCTACATAGGTGCATTGTTTCCCCATAGTGGTTCATTGCCTTCATAGAACCTTAAGAAAACCTAGCCATCGTGATCTCCTTCCCCCCCCCCCCCATCAACAAACAATTCCTCCCATTTACTCCAGTTTCTTATGAAGAAATATCTGTCCGAGAGAAACAAAAGGGGTGCTACGTGTAGAGAATCAAGAAATTCGCTAAGTGTGCGACTATGTAAAAAATGATTATGTCAATCCTTATTGTTTCCTTATTTTGTGTTATCAACAGAAATGAGTTCTAATTAGTTGTTCAACCTTTAGAGCAAGATCGAACCGTAGGTTAGTAGTAAAGGCAAAAAAGAATAGAAGAAGAATAAGCCGCTCAAAGGTATTACGTTTTGTTATTTGTTATTTCCTGTGTTTGGTGCGTTCAAAACCAATACAACTATCTAACAACCATTTAACATCTATTTAGTGATAATCGTGTTTCCTGGCATAACATTGCATAAGAAGAACATAAAAGGATTCCGAAAGGACTATCAAAAGAGGAACAATTATCAGAGAGGTATAAAGTACTTTTAAACTATTGAAATAATCATCTTTGAATTGTAGATGTGATATGTAAAAGTCTCGGTCACGAGATAAACGAAAACGCACACGGGTTGTGATTTTTAGAATACCTTATGACTATCACAGTGCTGCACATAGCTCATAGTGAGAATAACCTTGTCGTATCGCAGTAACATTGGGAGTACTGCGGTGACACAATAAACAAGTAGTTTATCCGATTCTTGTGCTCGAAATTCTTACATTATAACATCTAACATTTATGACTTATTTGCGTATCAAATAACATGTAGATCACTTAATAGTGATTTTAGGGATTAAAAATGATGAGAACACTTCTATTGATGAGGACTTACATGTTTAGGTTGAGAATTTGTAATCATTGAGGCATAAATTAGAATGAGAGGAGCGAAATAATAGGTGAAAGTGATTACTTGAACTCTTTCGTATTATTTTGGTTAAAATATTGAACGTAATGGTGTGTGATTATGGTTATTCCTTGTGTAGGAGCATGTTAGGGGTGTATGCCTATCAATTGAATGTGTATCTGTTTTTGAAATTATAACATGCTACGTTTTGTATGAATGTATGTTACAATTAAGAATCTATGCTATGCATGCCATGTGATGAATATTATGTTTAATGTGATTACGAGCATGATAACTTCTCTATTTATATCCATTGATTATTAAATTGGATATTTGAGATGTGAATATGCTTGTAATCATTAAACAAAGTTGATAAAGAGAATTAACCATGTATCGACGCAATGATGTAGATACTGTGGCAGTAGTCTGGCATCATCATGGGTATTCCTAGTCCTAGGTGGGTCTCTGTTTGAAATGAGACTGTGAGTCTAAGTGAGACTCCACTCCTTGGTTTGATGATCGAGTGAAACATTAACCCCGAGATAGGGTTTTGGAGTGTGTAATAGGCCTTGGGCGTTGCATTGAGTTTTTCAAACCTAAGTTGGAATCGTTGAAACGCCTAATGCTTTATAAGTTCTTCCATGTTTGTATTTTGACTGTTATAACACTCGAGATGTTTTGTGTAAGATGCACTAGGTTCTCGAGTTCATCTCCACTTATCTACTTTTTATGCAACCACTAAAGATACTTGCTCGCAGGTAGGTACTTGGAAACTATTGGAGTAGTTGATACAATCCATTGTTGGGGATGTATAGGAGTAGCAGTTTACTTATATTTATAGTTGTAGGGCACAAACCCACGTTTCATTTATGTTTAGATGTTTTGTTTATTGACTTTGGCCATGAGGCCAAACATTCAGTTATTGATTCATTTTGAACTCAGGCCACGGGGTCGAACTATTCTATTTCATTTTTATGAGTTTATTCATGCATTACTTGTAGACATGCCATCCCTATGTTTATTCATAATTGATAGCATTGTTTATGTTTCTACACTCTTATATGTATTGGGATGGTATGAGAAAGAAAGAAAGAACATAAAGTAGCGATCCAATCTTCTGATGCCGAGATGCAAGAATGACCTCGACCAGTTGACATATTGTCTTGAGGCGAGAGACGAAGACGCCCAGTCAGCGGCATGTAAGAAATAGGATCTAGGGGCTGAGGTGTTACAATTAATCAACCAAACATAATTTAAATATGAGTCCCATGCCCTACAACTGTAAACAAATAGTAAGCTTTCACTTCTATACAAGCTCAATAGTGGATTATATCAACTACTCCAATAATCCCTGTTAACTTGCCTGTGAGCAAGTGTCTTCAGTGATTACCTGAAAAATAGATTAGCGGGATGAGCTCAAGAGCACAATAGATCATGTATAACACATCTCAAACACTATTAAAGTCAAGGACATATAACATGCAAACACTTAGTAATCATTAGGCGTTTTAAAACACTTCAATTATTTACGTTGACATTAAGACCAAAAGAAATATCCTTGGTATTCCCCTATGTCCGAACTCTTGGACGTAATACCCCGAAGGCTAATTCTTCCTTATAACACAACCCTAGGAGTGAGGTCTCACTCGATCTTCAGTCCTAACTCAACTACTATTATAGTCGCATGGACACCCACCTAGGGTGGGGAAATACCCACGATGACACCAGACTACTACCACAGTATCTGTATCATTGTCCCAATATATGGGTATTTCCCCACCTAGGGTGGGGACATACCCACGATGACACCAGACTACTACCACCGTATCTGTATCATTGGCCCAATGTATGGTTAGATTCTTCATTGTCTTTATTTAGTGGCCACTAACATGCATAATTTATCTCATCATCACGATACATGTATATAATAAACATGTTGATAAACTATCATTATAAGGTCACAAAGATTATGTTATCCACCAAATAGCATAGATGGTATATTCTTATAACAGTATTTTAATAACAGAAATCACATAGAATGTTGTACAGTTTCATAAGCAAGCAATCATACAACAAAGTATCCTCAAAATACTAGCATGCTTCTAAGCTCATAAAAATAAACATACAATCATGCTTTAGATTCAAAACAAAAATAATATTAAAGAGAGTGTATGGTCATTTCCACATGCTTTTCGCTCACTTCCTTCTAAATCCTCACTTTGCTATTTTGCTCGCCACATATCCTCAACCTCTAGTGATTAAACATAATGATTTAATTTCTTTCACACATTGTCAAATGTTGTCGTACTCTATGTCGCATAAGTTATGCTAATGGGCCATAATAGTTACATGTTATTGTAATTTCCTTTTGAATACTACAATATAGGGACAGTACTGTGGTGGTCAAGGTCTTTGTGCACGCAAAGGCAAAAAACGAAACATGCACTGTAACATCCCAACCCCCTAGAAACAAGTTTCAGCTCAACCACAAGGAGGGTTGGGTCCTATGTTACATTTACAAGTACATAACTTACATCTCAATTCATTTGTTCTAGTACTTATTGAAATCCCTCATGAATACACTTTTCATTGTGCTTAATATTCAATTCAACAAGCGCAATATAAGTAGAAAAAAGAATACTTCAAATTTTTTATTTATTCAAATAAAATAAAGAAACTTACATTTTTAAATTAAATCATAAACTTGAGTACATAATTCTTTAATAAAAATTTAAATTTTGTGAAAGTCTAAAAAATCAAAACTTGGGTAACATGCCCTTACAATGGAATTTTTAATACTTAAAAGGAATAGGGTGAGCACATAGCCTAGTGGATCATTCATTAAACAACTAAGTTACAATTTCAAATCAATAACACATCCAATTTCACATACTTTCGCGCATTAAGTAATTCACACAACGTTTTGGTTTCAAGTTAACGTTATGACTGAAAGGGGGTCTATTGCCTTGATGTTCTTATTTTAGATACCCCTCTTTAGGGTGGAAAGAACATTCTATTGTTACTTTCCATGGGATGCCACATACCTAGTATCTCTTAGTTGCGCCCCACAACCACTCACTCCAAGCATGTGATAACTCCCATAGCATCCCTATGGATTACTATGGCAGTACATAGTTCTTATCTTCACTTTCTTATGTTTAAGATCACATAATCATAAAAGAAATTTAGAATATAAATTTCAGAATTGTAAACAACCAAGGAAGCATGAAAACATCATATGGCATACTTGAAACTTCAAAGTAAACCTAAGCATGGCATGGTATCATGAATAATTAAAACATAAAAAAATGCTAAACTGAAATTAAAATAGGATCATTCATTCGAAAACTGAAATAAAACATGCTAGAAATTAGAATTTAAACAAGCATGAACATGCTAAAAATTTAAAATAAAAAAGTAGAGGTTTAAGAAATCTCTTCCACCTTAATCCGAGTTTCTTGTTGAATCTGACAGATGTTCCCCTTATCTACTACTTTCTAAACTTCAAGAACTTTTAACTACCAACAAAAAGCACTTCAACAACCCACTAAAATATTGAAATAAGAACTTCTCACACAAGAGGAAAAAGACAAGTGAGAAGATGTGCCAAGAAGAGGGCAAAAACAAGCAAAGAGGAAAGTGCCAACTCTTTACTTTGGAATGAGATGAATGTGAGCAAGAGGGGATTTTTATAAATATTCATGAGAACAAAGGGGACAGTTTGGGCAGCTTGGATAGCTCACAAAGCTTGGGCAAGTTTCCAATCCAAGGTGGACAGCTAGGCTTGAATAGGTAAGTGTGAATTAGGGTTTTCTATTCTTGATGTGGGCCCAAATTTGACTCTCTTGTGCCTTCCTATTTGTGTGTGAACACAAATTAGATCTTAAACACTTTCCTAATCACTTGGGACGTGATCTAATGAGCATAGCAAGTTTCTAATATAGTTTAGCAAGAATCTTTCCTATCTTCTCAAGCTTGGGTGTCACTCATTTGCTAATTGGAAACCTTCCCATTTTCAATCTTAGAAGTCATGTGAGCAAGGGAACATGAAATCAAACTTGAAGAGATACTATATCATACTCTAATATTCAAATCTAAGCTCAAAGAAACTTTCTAATTTAGTTCAAACTCCAAATTTGGTGCCCCACATGTGGGGCAGTCTTGCAATTTGCATGAGATTTCCTTGCTCTTCTTGGCGCCATGGCTTAATTCTTATTATAGAACTTCTATTCTTGGTTTGTGTGGCTAGTGAGGGACGGCTAGGGTTTGTGTAGCTAAGATTCCCAATTTAGACATTTCCAATTTGGTTGTTCACCTGTGTGCACACACATGCATGGGCCGATCTTGGCACAAGTGGGTGTGGGTGTACACTTGATCACTTATTTTGGTACATGGGATCATGGTTCCTAGTTTCTAACTAGGTGGGACGTACAATAGGTGTGAGTGTATTGAATCATTTGTGTGGTACATGGAATCATTCCACAATGGCTCAAACAATAGAGATATCCCATGGAGCTTTAGGTAGAGTAAGGTGCACCTGATCATGGTGTTCCACCCATGTGACTTGCACATGTTAGGGGTGGCCATAACTTCATGGGTTCACAAAAATCAAATAAAAATTAGTATTTCCTTATTAATAAGGAATTATGATTTATAACCTATATTTTTGGAATCACATGAACCTAATGCAAATTTTAAGGTATGGTTTGGCCCAAGATGATTTTCCCTTAAAAACTTTCCTTATTTAAGACCCACTGAGGTTACTAGGCAATAAAAATCCAAATCTTGGCCAATTGTCCTTATTTTTCGAGATGTCATTCATTTTGTTAGTTCATATTACTCTGTTTCATTTCAAGTTATTTCAATCCCTCGAAGAACCTTAGATGCCGATTCTTTCCTAATTTGGACCTCCTGAAGGGTGTTTCGCAAATGAAAACCCTAACCTTGACCAATTGTTCTAATTTTTGGATATATTGTTTAATTAGTTAATTCATGTCACCTTACTTCATTTCAGATTGTTTTTGATCCCTATAGATCACTAAATGAGAGTTTTGGAACCTGCCAAATTTAGCCCTAAAATGAGTTCAATTTCATTTTGCACCCAATTTCACTAAATTGATGATAAATTTCATTTAATTGAGTATAGGGAATCTAGGGTATTACATGCACCGTGTTACCGTAATACTTCTCACATTACAATGGTAACGTGAAACTATTTTTGTGTGTACAGCGTACTACTGCATTCCGTATCAGGACAGTCACACAATTTCTCAAAATTTGCATTTCATTCGTAGTTCTCTCATGCATATGATCTCTAATGCAATCAACTTAGAATTCAAAACACAATTCATACAAAGTGGGAAGGTGCTATACCTCTTTGTTATCCACTACTCATCTTATTCCTCTCTTCGAAACGATTCAAATGGTTCTAGAGTTTTGTGACAGTTGAAGGAAGATGTATGATTTCAGGTGGTGCGTAAATAGTGATCGAAATCATGGTTTCTAAGTGAAATAAAACATTACCTCGTCTAAACTCATTCGTGAGGTGCCTTAGTCTAACTCCTCCCGAACTTGTATAGTTTCTCTTGTAATGGTGTTCATGCATTCATTAAAAGGGGTTAGAACATATTGGACTCGACTTAAGGCGTATGGGAGGAGGAGCACTTGCCAGTCGGCAGTTGGTATTAGTTTGGCAAGTAGAGTGAGCAAATGCGAAATGAGATTTAGGGTTCTCTATTAAATGAGTTTGTGCAATTAGGGTTCTCTGCACACATCTATAGTTAACTCATAACTCTTAACCTTCCATTTTTGATCTTCAATCGCAATACCATAATATCGTGTCCTAATACTGTGGTATTGGGACAATTTTTAATCACAGTACCATGTCCTAGCAACGCGATACCATGTCCTTGCCTCAAATTTTGTATTTTTAATCGCAGTACCACTATATCCCATCTTGATATTGCGGTACCACATCGAGTTTCCAAAATTTCCAAATCCAATCGTAGTATCGCGATATCTAGGCGAACTCGTTTATTTCCATTTTCATACTGCACTACCGCGGTACCAATTTTCGCCCTTAAAATTTAAAAGTGATCACATACTTGTATGATTCTTCGATCAGCTGCTTCTCGTTAATAGGTCTGGTTACTTGTTGCAAATTTCACTCTCTAACTCCCACGCTGCGTCTTCCAAGTCATGGCGTCTCCACAAAACCTTGACTAGAGGGATGTCCTTGGTTTTGAGACTTTGCACCTTACGATCTAATATCCTAATTGTGGTTCTTCGTAAGTCATGTCATCTTAGAGATCGACTTCCTCCCAATGTATAATGTGAGAAGGATTTGGTTCATACTTCCATAGCATTGACACATGAAAAACGTTGTAGATCAAGAACATTTTGTTTGGTAGGTCTAGTTCATGGGCACATTCACCAACTTGCCTAAATATTTCAAATAGACCAATGAATCTTAGTGATAGCTTCTTTTTGACCCCAAAACATTTAACCCCTTCTGAGGGTTGATACTCAAGAATACTCTATCACCCTCTTGGAACTTTAGTAGTCTTCTCCACTTGTCTACATAGCTCTTCTACCTACTTTGAGCCATAGTTAATCTATTTTGGGTCTATTTCACTTGTTCATTCATCTCTTGTACTAGGTCTGGCCTTGTAAGTATATGATCCTCAAAGTCTACACAACAAGATGGAGACCTACAGGGTATGCTGTAGAGAGCCTCATATGGAGCTATTCAAATACTTGCCTAATAGCTATTATTGTAGACAAACTCTGCTGGGTGGTAGTTCTTACTCCAATTTCCCTTGAAGTCAAAGACATACACTCTCAACATATCTTCTAGTATTTGTGTAACCCTCTTAGATTGTCTTATCTATTTGAGGATGAAATGCAATGCTCGTATTGAGTTTACTACCCGACTCTTTCTGTAGGCTCTGCCAAAATTGAGATGTGAATCTTGAATCTCTGTTTGACACTATAGTCTTGGGTATACCTTACTATCTCCTTGACATACAGTTCTCCTAGTTTTTAAACTATATCTATAGATCGGATGGGTAGAAAATGAGCTACCTTCGTGAGGCGATCCACAATCATCCATACTATGTCTTCACCCTTCTGGTTTCTTGGTAGGCTACTTACGAATCCATTGCAATATCTTCAACTTCTATTATGGTATCAGAAATGGTTGCAACATCCTTAAGGGTTTTTTGTGTTCAGGCTTCACCTACTGGCAAGTTATACATTTAGAAACATACTTGGCTATAAACTTTTTCATACCTTTCCACCAATAGGTTTTCTTAAAGTTTTGGTACATCTTATCACCTCCTGGATGCATTGTGTACTTAGTCTGATGAGTCTCATCTAGTATGGTCCTTGTACTCTACCCACTCTTTAGTACACAGACTCTGTTTCCAAGTTTCAATGTACCTTCAACATCAATTTAGAAATCAACATGTTTTCCTTGTTCGATCCCTTCTATCAATTTTATAATCCACTTGTCATGTTTCTATTTGTGTCTAATCTATTCTAAGAAATTTGGTTGGAAGACCATTGCATAAGGGTATGCTTGCTTGTTATTTGAGGTTACACTCAAGTTGTAGTCACTAATGAGCTGATACATTTGCCTCTTTTTCTCATTCCTCTTATCAAATGTCCTGCTAAGGGCATTAGCTACAACATTTGCTTTCCCTGGATGGTAGTTAGTTGAAAGTCGTAGTCCTTTAGGATCTCTATCCGTCTCCACTGTCTAAGGATCAACTCCTTTTGGGTATAGATGTACTTTAAGCTCTTATGATTAGAGAAAAAGGTCGATTGCCTCTCCAAAGAGGTAATGCCTCCAAATCTTTAGTGCAAACACGATTGTCGCTAACTCCAAATAATGCATAGGGTAATTCTGTTCATATATCTTCAACTATCACAAGGCATATGAAATGACTTTTCCCTCTTGCATTAGCATAACACCTAATCCATTCTGCGAAGCATTTGTGTATAGGACATATCTCACCCCATGGGTAGGTGTTACCAATATGGGAGCTAAAGCTAACCTTTTCTTCAGTTCTTGGAATGATTTCTCACACTTCTCATCCAAATGAACTTCCTTCCTTTCCTGGTGAGCTTAGTCATAGCTCCAGCTAACTTGGAGAAGTCTTGGATAAACCTGCTGTAAAATCCTACTAAACCCAAGAAGCTTATGATTTTTTTTTATTGTTTTTGGCTATTTCAAATTAGCTACTTATTCCACTTTATCTGGACTGATATCCCTTATGTTGAAACTACGTAGTCAAGAAACTTAACCTTCTTCATCCAAAACTCATACTTGCTGAACTTACCATATAACTTGTTTCTTCTAAGTATTCCCAAGACATTATTCAAGTGTTCTACATGTTTAGCCTCTGATCTAGGGTAGATTAGGATATTGTCTATGAATACTACTATAAACTGATCTAGATATTATAAAAAAACTCTGTTCATTAGGTCCATGAATGCAACAGGTGCATTGGTCAAACCAAATGACATCACAATGAACTCAAAATGCTCATATCAAGTTCTGAAGGTTGTTTTATAACTGTCAGCTTTCCCGATCTTCAACTGGTGATAACTTGACCTTAGATCAATCTTGGAGAAATGAGTGGTTCCCCTCAATTGATTGAATAGGTTTTCTATCATGGGCAAAAGATACTTGTTCTGTATGGTTAGTTGGTTGATCTTCTTGTAGTCAACTCATAACCTCACTGAGTTGTCTTTTTTCTTCACAAATAGTACAGGAGCTCCCCATTGTGATTTACAAGTCTAATAAATCCTTCTCACGAAGTTCATCCAGTTGTGTCTTAATTTCTATCAACTCCATTGACGTCATTTTGTAGGGATGAATGGCTAAAGGATTTATGCCTGGATGCAATTCAATCTTGAACTCTACCAATCTTTGTGGTAGTAGTCCAAGTAAATCATCTAAAAACACATCTAGATACTCCCTTACTATAGGTATCTACCAAATATCTTTCGGCTCCCTAATATCATCATCTAGGACTTATGTGTTGTCCTCATTCTACCTTATGCAACGCAACATAGTGGTTATAGGGATTCAAGGTAATCTCTACATAAACCCATTGACCTTCACTAGTTCACTAGATGGTAGAGCCAATGTGACTCTCCGTCTCAAGCAATGAATCTAAGGCTGGTATCAGGTTAACCATGGAAAGATAACACTCTAAGGTTGGCAGTTATCGGTTTATCTCCAAATCTCAACTTGCATGTACAAGCTTTCGAGGTAGTCACAATAGTTCCTATAGGAGTGGATACATATAATGGTTCTGGTGGTGTAGACGTCACTAGTTATAATCTCCTAACTAGGTCTTCTAAAACAAATTACTGAGTGGTACCTGAATAAAACAAGATTTTAACAACAATATTAAACAATAAAAATGTACCTTTGACAGTCGGAGCTAGGTTCGCCTATCCATCCTCCATTGCAAACATTCAAGCCTAATTTTGTCAGCCTTGTTGTTGCTGCTACTGCTATTGCTAGGGTTGCCTCGGTTGTGGTTGATGTTGTTCACATCCACCTTGGTTCCTACCTTGACCATTATTTTGCCCTTGGATATGTCTCTATGATCCCTAATTTTGACAAGCCTTGGCAAGATGTCCTTTCTGTCCATAGCTATAACAAGCTCCTTCTCTCCAAACCAGCTGCTTATCAACTCAATTCTAGTTTTGTTGCCTTGGTGGCTGGCTCTTGTTATGCTACTTTTGGTTCCCTTAGAACTTGTTGCTATTGTTTGATCTCTTTCCCTTGTTTCTCAACTTTTGTTCAAACTTGACTTCTCGTTCTATGAGTAGTGTTTTCTCTACTACTTCCCTATAAGTCTTCAGACCCATTGGATTCACCACTTTGCAAATTTCAATTTTTAGGCGTTTTACAAACCTGGGGTCCTTCATTTTCTTGTCCTTGATCAATTTAGGTGCAAACTTGGTCAATTTAGTGAACTTGACTTCATACGCAGACACAGTCATGTCTTTTTGAGTCAACCTGATGAACTCAGACTACATCTGCATTTGTGTAGCCTCTAGAAAGAATTTCTTATAGAACACCTCTTTGAATTCTTTCCAATTCATGTGTTCGTGTTCGGATCTGCCTTTAGCATTTGCCACCAACTCCTAGTTGGTCCCTTAAACTGATGCGTGGCTAGTGCAACTTTGCAAGGTCCTATAGCCCCTAACACATCCAAGTGTTCATCTAACTCTTGGTACCAATGGTCTACAACCATATTGTCAGATGTACCTCAACTTAGGAAGGGCGAAGTTTCTGTAACTCCATCAACATTGCCATATGCTCTTTGTCTTCAATTTCCTCCTGTGACCTCTGATGAACTAGAACCTGTAGCATGAACATCAGCTACTATATCGAGATTTGCACCTAAGGTAAGGCTTGTACTTGCGGCTCTGATGCCGCTTGTGCCTGCGTCTGTGACAACAACAATACTTTAATGATTTGCTCAGTGACCCTTCTAATAATCACATCCCAAAACTCCATAGTCAACACAGCCCCAACCTAAACCTTAGTATAATTAAGTTGTGCTCCCTACCCCTCTAGTTTAATCTCATCAGATGTGCTAGCACTTGTAGCATTTCTCTTAGATCTGGCCATTTAGCTAAAACCAAATATCCATTCAATCATCACAAAGTCAATTATAAACACCCTCATACATTAAATTGAACTCGTATTAATTTTTTCATACTAACATGACTCTAAATGCATGTTTCTAAGTTCTCATCAATTTAGTGGCCTATTGGCTTATGCTTTTAAGTCCACAGTCAAATCCTTCATTTTTGGGTATAAGATTTGGGCTTAGAATTTAGAAACATTCATGACATATACATTGAAATTTTCCTCATAGGCAAAGCATGTAAGCAACTAATCGTACAAACAATCAGGCATACATTACAAATAGCATGCCAACATAGCAAGATTCCAAGCTTCCTCCCATGTCTCGAAGTTCAAGCATCTCATACCACTCTTGCCCATCGACATAGACTTCCACTCAAAGGTTTCACGTCACCCAAACAATTTCACAAATGTCTCAATGTCTAAGGCTTCCCAAGCCTTACTACATTTGATCATCCCATAGTAGCCAAGCATAAGAAAAAAAGTTCATCTAAAACCACCGATCACTCACTGAAAATGGCCTGCAATCTGAAAGTCTAGGATTCTTCCATATCCTCGAATTCCTATGTGTCCTATACGACATAGAAACCAAGGATACAAGATCCTCCTGATCTTATGTCCTGACCAATCAAGTGTTTTGTTTCACACATTATCAATCTTTAACCTATGTCCTAAAGGCTTTTATTTATGATCCACTATGCTACCTTGAAAACAACCTAATTATACCTAATTATGCAATGTCTCTACTACCCAACTCTTATGTAGGACTGGTAGTTCATAGTCTATACCTTAGACTCTAGCCCCGTGACTTACTAACGAAGCCACCGACTGATGAACTAATTGAACTACTAATTGAGTTGTATGTGAGCATCTCACAGACTAGTGCCACCTTCAACTTCAAACTGGATTTTTCCCAACGAGCTACTAACTGAACACTTTTCCAATGAGCTACTGACTAAACTCTGATACCACCTTTGTAACACCCCGGCCCTTGAATCCTATCATAATTGCTTTTGGCTAGGCATCTTTGTCTCTCACCTCAAAACAAAATCAAAACAAGCGTGCGGTTACTCCCACTTTCAATATTCAAGAATCGGGATGTTACTTATATTCTTTCTTTCTCATGTATGATTGAACATAGGGATGGCATGTCAACTAGAAATAAAACGCTTAAACTCATAAAGGAATAAAATACTATGGTCCCATGGCCTGAGTTCAAAAGATCCATAAAGCCAACATTTGGCCCATGGCCGAAGTCACCGAATAAATCAATCAAACACAATTTAAATATCAGTCCCATGCCCTACAACCATAAAAATAGTAAACTTCCACTCTTATACAATTTCAATAGTGGATTGTATCAACTTCTCCAATGGTTTTCATTTACCTGCCTGTGAGCAAGTGTCTTTAGTGATTACCTAAAAATTAGATTAGTGGGGTGATCTCAAGAGCCTAGTGGATCATGTACAACACGTCTCCAACATTATTAAAGTCAACGACATAAAACATGCAAACACTTATAAACCATTAGGCATTTCAAAACACTTCAATTATTTATGTTGACAATAACATCGAAAGGAATACGCCTAAGTGTTTAATATTTAGGGGATGCGGTCAAACTTGAACCTTCAACTTATCATTACTTGTAATACCCTAAAATTTAATAAGATTGCCACATATTTTACAATGATATAAACATCAAATAATTAAATAATAAATAAGAAAGTATTTTAAACCTATGATTGCATGAAATATGTATAAGTAAATTTAGAATAATTATGCAAAATGCTACGAAATTGAAAATCCCAAGAAAAAGTGCAAAAATGGAGCATTTACATGATTACCGCAACAATGAAAGTGATTATCGCGGTAATGATAGAAAAATCCAAAAAAAAAGGTATCGTCCTGGTTATCATGGTACGTGACTGTGATAATGCTTGATTACTACTATAATCCTTATGTGACCGCGTTACTGCGTGATTTTCTATAAATACGCAAAGTTTCATGAAAAACCCTAGATCTCAGTTTTTATGCACCGCCACAAGGGTATTCTCTCCAAAAAACCTAACCAAGCTTTCCAAAACCATTTCTTCATCATTCCGTACAAGTTTTATGGTGATTTGAGCTTATTCAAACCCTTCTCTACTTATTCTCAAGCTTAGACTCACCAAGAACAACATCAATAAGGGCAGATCTGAGTTGAGACACGGTTTGAAACTGTTCGTAAAAAGGTAAATCATTAAACCCCACTTGTAAACTCGTTTTCTTAACATTGTGTATTGTTTCTTAAGTGTGTGCTCATTTTTCTTTGAAGCGCACATCATTTGAGGGTCAAAAGACCTTGCATTGGCAAGAAACAGAGAGAAAAAATATAGAGCCCCAAGGTATAAAGATTTGCTTTAGTTGGATGTGTGTTTTAAGCAAAATGTGTGTGAATTAGAGTGTTAAACACATGGGGAAACCATGAATGAGATAGTGCACACAAGAGTTTTGTAATTTTGGAAATCTCATAGTTACTGAGGCAGCTAACCATGGTAACACATAAAACACACAAACTTCGTTGTTTACCATGGTAATTGAACGCAACAAAAAATTGGAAAAAACCAGTTTGCGCACTGGTTACCTCGATAACGCGGTCATTGGTTTCGCTGACTGCGGTAATGAGTTCCCTGACTCAATTTTTTCGTTCTGGCATTGTGTACACTTTGGGATACAAATGTTGTGAAACCATTAGACTATTATCAAACAAGTGAAAAATGTTCCAAACTCATGAGCTAAATGTTTAATGGTGTAGATTGAAGATCTAAGGCAACTACAGACAGGAGCAATAGCTCAAGGGAGCTGAATATTAAGATTTTGAATGCATAATATGATGCTTATTTAGCTAAATATATATTTAGAGGCATGCTAGGACTTTCTTGATTGATCTTGATTGGAATGGGTTGTTGAGATACCATGATGTTTGCTTATTCGCTTTGATAATATATATGGATTTTGAGTTGAGGAATTATTTTTCATGAAAAATGGTTGTATCTAGATGATTTACTTTATCGTTCGGTGTATTTAATTGTTATGAATTGGAATGGAATGTACAACTAAGGAAGATTAAATTAAGATTTAATAACTCTATGTAGCAAGGCGATGATAGGCTACATAGCGTCATCGTGGGTGTCCCACCCAAGTTAGCTACAACAGCTGATTAATCTGTCAAACTATGAGTCACTTAAGACCTCTCTCCTTAGATCATGGTCCCAAAAGGTAACTGGCCCTCGAGCGTTACGCTCAGATTCACTCCTGAACCACACGAGGACATCGAGAGTAGAGCTCTTTTGGTCTTCAAAACTCAACAGATTGACCGATAAAGTGTTTGAAATGCCCTAATGTAATGAAAGTGTTTTCATGTTGTGTATTCTGGTTTGTATAATGCTAGTGGTGTGTAGGGATGATCCACTGGGCTCTCAACTTCACAAAGTAATCATTAACTCTGCAAGAGTAGACCAGCAATGCAAGGTTATCATTTTAGTTGAGACCTTACTGGGAAGTTGTCACAGTTTTTGGTTTAATGTTTTAATCATTTTCTTGTAAATAATTTAAACTGGGCATGTGCCCTCCATCTTTTAAACTGTCTTACTTGTAAATTTCGGTATGTATCAAACTTGGTCACATGCCTTATTACATCTCTTTTTGAACTGTGTTTTCATGTTGAATTTTTAAGTATTTCAAAATGTTGCATACATTTTCTTAATAAATCTCATTTTACTAACAAAACTTATATTTTAAAGAACACTGTGTATTTAGATGGAGTTCATAACTTATTTGAAAGAAACATTTTAAAGCACGAAACGAGGAGAAAGAGAAAGAAGGAAATAAATAGTTACCGGCTCTCGGCGAATGACCAGAGTCTGACATCTCCTGCCGAATAGGCGCGCCATCTCCGCATGTGGCCCCGATGACTCATCACAGAAAGAGAATCGAGGGTGTTACATTGCTAAAAAGGGGTTAAATCTAAACCCTCAATTCACATCCCAAAAATAATGGTTGGAATACTAACGGTGAAATTCGTCCTCGTGCTAGTACGTGGTTATAATCTTTGTTTAATCTTTCATTAAATAAGCAAAAGCATGATATATTCAAAATAAACCATAAATAACATATATTCATAGTGGGCATCTCATAGCATATATCATATCAATCCAAATTATGCGTCATTATTCATACAATCCTAAGCATGCATCTCTAATAAATGTCATGCATAATCCTGGAATATTTCTAAGCTAAACAAACATCCACACAAATCATATATGAATCAAAATAACAAGCTAAAGTTCAAAAATCATTTCTACCTCAAATAGCTTTTTTCCTCTTGAAGCCATTATTGAATCTCCTTCAGATCTCCCCAACTGCTAGCATAGAAATTTGTGTAGCACTTTGTTACTACTACTCCAACTGTTGTTTAGAACAACTAAAGAAAAAGAGGGATACTAAGAGGGAAGCAGAGTGAGCAAGAAGGAACTTGTTCAGTTCTTACTGGGGTGAAGAGAATGGGACCCAAGTAGGGTTTATAAAACTTCAAATGGGTGGGATTTAGCAAGTTTTGGGTGCACCCAACACAGGAAACCTACTAATTCTTCATCTTTGTGCGCAAGATTTAAAAGTTTAGGATTTTGAGAGCCTTTCTTGTGCACAGTTTCAAATTATTTGTCGTGTTACAGTGATAGGTGACCACAGTAACGATTTGGGTGAATGTTTCGTGCAACCTTATATTTTTTTTTTGAGATTTTTATCGCATTATCGTGGTAGTGATTTAACTACTGCGATAATGCAGGGAAAATCTTTTTTTTTGTTGTTTTATTTTTATTTTTCGTTTTGTTTTTTTTTTCATTTTTGGTCATCTTTTCCATTTGGTTTGGTTTCCATTTTACCTACTTTATTTTATAGCTTGGAATATAAATAATTTTACATCCAAAAATTCTTTAAAATTCTCGATTAATGTCATTTCTCATTTTGGCTACTTACAAGTTGAAATGTATAAACTCTTGTATCTCTAAAATTTCATAAAATTCTCAAGAGCCCAGTGATTACCTGAAAAATAGATTAGTGGGGTGTGCTCAAGAGCCTAGTGGATCATGTACAACACATCTCAAATATTATTAAAGTCAAGGACATAAAACATGCAAACACTTATAAATTATTAGACATTTCAAAACACTTCAATTATTCATGTTGACATCAAGACCGAAAGGAATCTCCTTGATATTCTTCTGTCCGAGCTCTTGGAAATGATGCCCTAAAGGCCAATTCCTCATCATAACATAAACTTATGAGTGAGATCTCACTCGATCCTCAATCCCATCTCAACTACTGCTACAGTAGCATGGACACTCGCTTAGGGTGGGAAAGTACCCGTGATGACAACAAACTACTGCCATAGTATCTATGTCATCGCCAGGTAAGTGGTCAGATTCTTTATTGTCTTTATTTAGTTGCCACAAGCATGTATAATTTATCTCATCGTCACGGTACATGTATACACTAAACATGTTGATAAATTATCACGTATCAAGTCACACAGGCCCTGTTATCCAACTAATAGCATAGATGGTATATTCTTAGAACAATATTTTAATAACAGAAACCACATAACATGCATCACAATATCATGAGCAGGTAATCATACAACAAAGTCTCATTACTATCCTAGCATACTTTAAGCTCTTAAAATTAAACATATAATTATGTTTTACACTTGAAACAAAAATCATATTAAAAAGAGTGACAGTCATTTCCACATGTTTCTCGCTCACTTCCTTCTAAATTCTCGCTTTGTTATTTTCCTCATCACATATCCTCAATCTCTAATGATTGAACATACTAATTTAATGGCTTTAGCACAATTTCAAATGTTGCCCTACTCTATGTTTCATAAGGTATGCTAATGGGCCATAATAGTTACATGTTGTTGTAATTTCCTTTTGAATACTGTAGTGTAGGGATAGTGTGGCGATCAAGGTCTTTGTGCACAAAAAGGCAGAAAATAAAGCATGCACTTGTGTTACCGTAGTACTCCTCGCGTTACCACGATAACACGAGACTATTTTTGTGTGTACAACACACTACTGCATTTTGTATCGTGATAGTCACATGATTTCTCAAAATCTGCATTTTGTTCGCAATTCTCTTGTGCATGTGGTCTTTAATACAATAAACTTAGAATTCAGAACATGATTCATATAGAGTGGGAAGGCACTATACCTCTATGTTATCTGTTGCTCCTCTTATTCGTCTCTTTGAAATGATTCAAATGGTTCTAGAGTTCTGTGACAGTTGAAGGAACATGTGTGATTTTGGGAGGTGCATAAATAGTGATCGAAATCATGGTTTCTAAGTGAAACAAAACATTACCTCGTCTAAACTCGTTCGTAAGTTGCCTTAGTCTAACTCCTCACAAACTTGTACAATTTCTCTTCTAATGGTGCTTGTGCGATCATTAAGAGGGGTTAGAACGTATTGGACTCGACGTAGGGTGGATGGGAGGAGGAGCACTTGCTAGTCGGTTGTTGGTATCAATTTGGCGAGTAGAGTGAGCAGCTACAAGATGAGATTTAGGGTTATCTATTGAATGAATTTGTGCAATTAGGGTTTTCTGCACACATATATAGTTAACTCAACACTCCTGACCTTCCATTTCTGATCTTCAATCACAATACTACAATATCGTGTCCTAGTACTATAGTATTGGGACTATTTTTAATCGTAACACAATATCCCAACACTGCGATACCACGTCCTTGCCTCAAATTCTGTATTTTTAGTCGCAGTACCACAATATCCCATCTCGATACCACGTCGAGGTTCCAAAATTTCCAAATGCAATTGTAGTACCACGGTACCCTAACCCAGTACTGCAGTATCTCCGCAAACTTGTTTATCTCCATTTTCACATCGTACTACTGCGGTATCAGTTTTGAGTACCACAGTGGTCATGTAGTTCCTTTTTTTTCATCCCTATTCTTCTTAATTCTTTGAGGTATTACAACCATCATCTCACTTTCCAGATCTCAAGTGGCCTCTTCTACACCATGATGTTTCCAGATGACTTTGACCCAGGGAATGTCCTTCATTCTCAGGTTTTGTAGCGTGCGATCGAGGATCCTAACTACTGCTTCTTCATAACTTGCATCATTTTAGATGTTCACCTGCTCCCAATGGATTATGTGAGAGGGATTGGGTTCATACTTCCTTAGAATTAACACATGGAACACATTGTGTACTGAGGTCATTCGGCTCAGTAGGTCTAACTCATAGGTGCGTTCTCTAATTCTTCTAAGTATCTAGAATGGACCTATGAATTCTAGGTGATAATTTTCCTTTATATTCAAACCGTTGGATTCCTTTCTGAGAGTTAATTCTAAGGAATACCTTATCACCAACTTGAAACTCTGGGGGTCCTCTCCTTTTATTGGCATAACTCTTTTGTTTTGTAACACCCTGATTCTCATGTTCTTAATTGGACTTAACCATTTAGTCACTGAACTTAGCCATTTAGACAATGAACTTAACCAATTGGCAGGCTAGGCTAGTGTTACTTTACAAATGGCACACACTTGACTTTCTAATCCCAATATCCCATGCCTTAAAAAAATGTACAAGGCTACATTATAAGAGATAAAAGAAAATTCATACTCTTTATTTAATCATAAAGAAGAGTACTAAAAAATAAAAATGTCTACTGCGAAATTAAAGACATAAGTAGGCAAACATGCCCTACATAGAAAATTTGAAGATAAAAGAACACTAAAAGGGAGGCGTCCTACATTCTTCTTCACATGTTCAAATTCCTGAAAAATGTTAAAGGAAGAGTGAGCACAAATGTAACACCCCAACCCCCGCGTTCTTTGATTTGAGAGTTGGACATAACCATCGTTCCTTTTGACTATGGACTTAACTAATTGGCGGGTTGGGCCGGTGTTACTTTACAAGCGACACACACTTGACTTTCTATTTTTCAATACCACATGCCTTAGAATAAATTTAATAGTGCAATTTCACATTTAATAAAATCAAGGCATTTAAAGGTAAAGAAAAATTCAACTTCTTTATTAATAAAAGAAAGTACATAACTTTCTAATTCAAGAATAAACTAT
>JAJIYU010002549.1:0-29758 GCA_030144865.1 Tinospora cordifolia
TCACTGAGAGTGAGAATATATAGTTAGCTAAATGGCTGAGTAGTTTTATCCATGGCCTTTGTTTCGTAGTGATTATGATGGGAACCAACTGTGCATCACCAAGAAAGCGATGTTTCCACACCTTTCTTTTTTTGGTTAAAAAAGAGAGACTTAGCCATTTAAGGCCGCAGAAACAGTAGCACTGAAAACATCAGCAACTAGGAGGTTAAATAGATCCAATGGTGGAGAAGAAAGTAACTAGCGGTCATTTTTGTGAGTGATTGCAGAATTAGTGAGATAATTAGTACATTAATTCCCCTCAAGACACACATGACGTAGCTGAATCTGGCTATTAATTACCCTTATCTGGCAACCCGATAAGGGTAATTGAGATCCCAAGCTAATTGTACTCGCAATCATCTAGCTTCCACACATTTTATGATCATTCATCAATGGTTTAGTTAGCAGTACATATATTGTTTTAGATAAATAAGAGCTCATCATATTTGTTTTACAAATATGATGAGCTCATCATATTGGTTTAGTTAGATCATATAAACTATTTTTTACAAATTAATACTACATTTTGGTCTTAATTAAGTTACATCACAATTTTTAATCAATAACAAATAAGCCTTTATTTAGTAGGCATATCTAATTATTTAGGTTCAAATAGAACAATAACTTTAGAAATGGAAATTTTTAATTTAATTTTAAATTTATGTAACTATCTATAATACTCACAACTATTAAATATATGAGTTTTACTAATTAATAAGTTTAAATGTTGTAGTTACACAACAAAATGCAAATGTAATAATTAAATTATTATTATCCTTCAATAATAACACTAGCGTGGAATATAACAAATTAAGCCTATATAAACTAAAATAAGAAGTTTCTATGATCTATTGAACGGATGACATGCATACATATAATTGCATGCCCCTCAAAATAATTAAAAGAATATACATTCCACTAATCTACAATTGTTTTAAACTTATATCATGATTGAAAGTGTACAATTGATTAATTCATTAGAACAAATAATTACTCATGCATATAACTGAAGTGCACCGCCATGGCCCTTGTTATTAGTCCTATAAGGGTGTGGCTAAAGTCAAGAAGCAAGGAAATTATGTTTTAACATGCAAGGGAATTTGGCAAGTATTAGTTGTTCGAAAATAATGATGTAAAACTTTATTTCTCTCTACATTGATTATACAACAAATGCTTTAGGATGTATTTATAGACACTACTTTTAATATCTAAAGACTTCTAAATGTACTAAATAATCTCAATTTGAGACTAATTCAAATTATCTAGTTCAACTCTATCCAAATTCTTAATTACAATCCAATTCTAGTAAAACCAATTTGACTCAAAATGAAACACAAGTAGATAATCTAGATTACAGTTCTAACATCCCCTCATAAGTTAGATTATCGGAATTACATTAAATTCTCCCTATGATTCAGATGTTGCACACACCCAATGCATTTTTTTAATTTCAAATATGTATCGATCTTCAAAGGCTTAGTAAACAAATCTGCAACTTGATCTTTAAACCGACAATAAATTAATTCAATCTCTTTCTACTGCACCTGATTACGTAAGAAATGATATCGTATATCAATATGTTTACTCTGGTTATGAGTTGCTAGATTCTTTGTCAAATCAATGGTTGACACATTATTCACATAAATTGGTGTAGGTCCATCAATAGACATATAAAGCTGCAGCAAAAGATTTCTCAACCAAATAGCTTGACAAGCACTAAAAGCAGTAGCAACATACTCGACTTCACATGTAGACATTGCAACAATGGAGTGCTTCTTGGAATGCCACGAAAATGTAGAAGAACTATAATAAAATGCATATCTAGATGTATTTTTTTCTATCATCATGATCGCAACCCCAGTCACTATCAGAATATCCAAACATAGTAGAAGTAGCAACACTAAAATAGAACAATCCATGATTGGATGTACCTTTAATGTAGCTTAGGATACTTTACCCACAACAAGATAAGATTGATTGGGCGATTTCATGAATCGACTAATCAATCCAACTCCATATAAAATATTTGGTCGTGTGCAAGTCAAGTACCTCAAACTCCTAATGATGTGTTTGAAGTGTGTAGGATCAACTGGATCTTCATTAGTTTTCTTTGATAACTTGGTACCAACTTAACAGGTGTGGAAGAAGGGTTACAATCAGACATATTAAACTTCTTCAAAATATCCAGGGCATATCTGTGTTGACTAATGAAAATGTCATTGTCATGCTAGTCAACCTCAATGCCAAGAAAATATGACACGAGGCCAATATCTGTCATCTCAAATTCTTCCATCATAGCCCTTTTGAACTCTTGAATCATTGTGACATCATTGTCGATAAAAACCAAATCATCTACATAGAGGCAAACAATTAGCATAGCACCAATAGATGTATCAAGCTTCACATATAGGGCATGTTCAGAACCACACTTTTGGAGACTATAGGCGTAAAAGAACTGATCAATTCTTTTGTTCCATGACCAAGGAGCTTGCTTCAATCCATATAGAGCTTTCTTCAACTGGCAGACTTTATCTTCAAAACCCTATTTCACATATCTTGTTGGCTGCATCACATAGACCTCTTCATCTAAATAACCATTCAAAAGGCAAACTTTACATCCATCTGATAAATCTTCCAATGCTTCTGAGCAGCTATAGCGATTAGTAATCTCGCAGTCTCAATACGAGCAACAGGAGCAAATACTTCTTGGCAATCAAAGCCAGACTTTTGTTTATAACCTTTTGCAACAAATTATGTTTTATAACGACCAATATCACCATTCGACTTCCTTTTGGTCTTAAAGACCAACTTAACATCAATTGTTTTATAACCTTGGGGAATGTCAACAAGCTCTCAAGTGTCATTCTTCTCAATAGAATGGATCTCTGAGTCTATGGCAGCAACCCAATTTTCCTCTTTTATAGCTTCATTAACAGTGATTGGATAAGAATCAGTAAACATGACATTATGAACTAAGTTTCTACTATCACCAGTGACTTTATTAGAATAAACTTTAAAATCTCGTTATTTGGCAGGTGGCTAAATAGCACATTGAGATATGTTACTAGTGGCAACTTCATTAGTATTAGTGTTCAAAGAAACACTAGTGGAGGTAGATGCTTCATCATCAAAAGAAATAACTAGAGGGGGCTTAACTGCATGGTTTACATCATTCCAACGCCAAGAATCCTGCTCATCAAATAGAACATCTCTACTCACTATGACTGCATTAGCGGTCGGATGATAAAGCTTGTAGCCACAGAACTTTCCACTCTTATACCCAATAAAGATAGTCTTCATGTTTTTGTCATCTAACTTTCTTCGATTCTGACCAGGAATATATACATATGTAATAATTTCAAAAACTCGCAGGTGGGTAACACTTGGTTTGTATCCGCTCCAAGCTTCTTCAGGAGTGATATGAGAAAGAGCTTTCGTAGGGAATCTATTAAGTAAACAAATAGAACATGCAACAGCTTCGGCCCAAAAAGCGTGTGGAATACCTTTGTCTTTTAACATATTGCGCGCCATATCCATGATCGTCTAGTTCTTTCATTCAGTAATTCTATTGTGTTGTAGTGTGTAGGGAGTTGTGATCTCGTGTTTTATCCCTTGAGCTGTACAATAATCATAAAAGGCTTTAAAAATATACTCACCACCACCATCAGTTCATAACACCTAAATATGACAACCTGTAACACCTCAATCCCTATATTCTTTCAATTTTTGGACATAACCACTATTTTGACAATAGACTTAACCATACAGGTGGATTGGGCCGGTATTACTTTACAAGTTACTGACACTTGACATTTTATTTCAATTATCTTATGCCTTAATGCAATCAAGAGTACTTAACTCAATTTTAGGAATTAAATCAAATAAGGCAATAATACAAGAAATAAAATAAATTCATAAACTTTATTAATTTAAATAAAGTGGAGTACATAACTTAATCTTAAAATAAAACTATTATAGCAGAATATTCAAAACTTGGGTTACATGCCCTTACATTCAAATATAGAAACTTTCTAAAAATAAAAAATCTATTACAATTTGCAACATCTTCATGCATGTTCAATTTCCTAAAAATAAGAGAGGAAGGGTGAGTACATAGCCCAGTAGATCTTTTTTATAACATGGAGGTATTTGAGCTTATGCCTAACTAATCCACCATGGGGTATCCCCACCCGCCGCAAGACCAGGACCTGGGAAACTCAAGGGATGGCCCCTTGGTGACTTGAACCTGCGACAATTTGGGAGCGTGGACCCGAAGTCGACCAGCACGCCATCTCCTTAGCTGCCAGTGGATCTTTTTCAAATAACCAATTTTTCGATTTAGACTGAACACACATCTATAATTCATACACTTGCATACATTAGGCATTTCAAGCAACATTTTGTATATAGTTGTGATTTAGACCAAAAGGGTTTTCAAGGCCCTTAATGTTCTTAACAAAATACCTTATTAGAGTAAAAATGTCATTTCTTAGCCAATTTCATTGGACTGAGGGCCTAATCCATATTTTAAGTATTTTGGAACATCACCCATGTGAACTAATCACATCTAAAGAACCTTCATAGTAACCCACATGTTCACTATGATGGTACATGGTTATTAATCATCATCATACCATAATTAATTTCATATTCAAGAATCATAAAATAGGATAAATAAATTTCAGATTATAAATAATCTAAAAATCAAAGCATGAATCATCCAAAAACATGCACCAAACATTGAAATAAACCTAAACATGGTTTTAGGCATGACATGGATTCATATGCTTAAAACATGCTCATGTACTAAACTGAAATTGAAATCATAAATTAAACTTTTGAAATTGAAACATGAATGATTGTTGAAAATTAAACATGCAATGAACATGGTATTAATCTAAAGAAGAAAAGATGAGGTTTTATAAATCACTTTCACCTTATGAAGCTTTTTCTCAAAATTTCAGTAGAGGTTCTTTTCTTCAACACTTCTAGCACTTCAAGATCACTCAAGAATACTCAATCAAACACTCAAGAATACCTCAAGATCACTTAAGAACACAAAGGTTGTCAAGAAGAAGGCTAGAACAAGCTAAGAGGAAAGTGTCAACTCTTTGCTTTGGGATAAAGAATAAGTGTGCACAATGGGGAGTTTATATAGATTTTCAAGAGCACAAGGGGGGCCATGATTTGGCATCTTTAATTAGGGTTTCCTCACATATGATGGCTAGGGTTATTGCTCATAACACCCACATAGAGGACGGCTAGGGTTTTGTTAAGGATATGATGGTAATCTCTTCACATTGCGCCAAGATTGGAGCATTTTGGGTTTTGAAAACTTTCTTATTCTTGGTTTTTGGTTTTTTTCTTTATATGTGTGACGGCTAGGGTTTATGGTTCATCATGTAGAAATTTATAAATTAGGGTTGCTTATATGTGTGCACACACACACGTGAACCAATTTTACATAATACGACATGGTGCACATGATCAAAGTGTTGTGTACATGATATCATTCTTCATAGTTTCTCATAGGTGTGGTATACTTGATTATTTGCATAGCACATGAGATCATTGTATATGATTCCAAATAAGGGAAACGTCCCATTGAGGTTGGGTAGGGTGAGGGTCTACATGATCATGGTGTTCCACCATATCGTTCGCACATGTTTAGGGGTGTCAATGGATAATGATGGAAATGTGGCACTTACTCCTTTTTGGATGACAGCCCAAAGAACTGTCATGCATCGAGTTGCACGCCGTCATCTCTTGATAGCATTAGATGGTGATGAGGCTGCTGATCCTTCTTAGTATTTGGAGCCTGAGTACAAATATGGGTCCACATGAATTTAATAAAAATTTATATCTCATTATTTATCAAGAATTAAGGACTTTATAAATATTTTTGTGTTCGTAATAAAATAATGCACATTTTGAAACTATCATTTGACTAGGATGACCCTCATTTCATTTACTTTCCTAATTTAGACTCCATTTAAGGGTATTAACCAAATTAAACCCAAATTTTGGCCAATTGAGCTGATTTTTGGATATGTTGCCTAGTTGATCAGTTCATGGCATCACGTGTCATTTTAGCTCGTTTTGAGGTCAAAAGATACACTAAATGGGGTTCGAACTTGCTAAATTTATACCTGAAATGGATCATTTTCATTTTTTACCCAAATTCAATCAAATGCAATTGAATTGTTTCATTTTATTTAGTATCAAATTGTAGGCTATTATATAGGGTATTATACGATCACTCTACTTTTTAACAAGGGATTTAAACTTTTGAAAGCAGTCAAAAGTATCAAATTTATAAGCCAAGAAGTAGACCCAAATTTTTCTGTTGTAGTCATCAATAAAAGTGAGAAAATATTATTTATTTTATTACTGGTAGTTTGCATCTGACCGCACACATCAAAATGAATCACATCTAGAAGATAAGTAGCACACCAAGAAGATGAGCTTGCAAGTGGTTGTCAATGTTGTTTGCCAAGAATACAAACTTTACAAAATTGTTCTAGATGATTTACAACTAGTAACCCTTTAACTAGTTTCTTCTAAGGCCGAAGTTTCAAACTACTAAAATTCAAGTGCTCGTATCTCAAGTGCCACAACCATGACTCATTAGTAATAATAGTTTGAAAACATGGATTAGTATCATTCTTAATCTTTATTTTGAATAAACGATTCTTCAAGGAAGATTTAAGAATAATAGTACCTTTGTTGCTGAGCATGGTGAAGTGGTTATCATTCATCTTCACATGATAAGCTTTCTCGAGCAATTGCCTAATACTAAGTAGGTTGCACTTCATATTCGAAACATAAAATGCATCAGAGATGTACTAATGGTCACCATCTTTCAACTTGACTAAAACATGGTATTTTCTCATAACAAGAATCTTATTATCATTGCCAAATTGGACTTCTATGCGAACTGATTCGTCTAAGTTAACAAATAATTCACATGTACCACACATGTGAGTAGTGCACCCAGTATCAAGACACCAAAGATTTTTGTTGTGGTTGTCATCTTGAACTGATGTTGTCATCAACAATATTTGAGTAGCAGTATCATCATGGGTCTGGACAAATGATTTTTTTTATTCGAATTTGTTGGCTGGCGATGCCAACATTCAGTTGCATGGTAACCAAATTTGTTGCAAACATAACATTGAATCTTAGATTTATCATTACCTCGTCCACGACCCTGGCGTTCACAACTAGTGCCTCGACTACTATTTGATTATTTGTGACCTTGGTTTTGGTGATGTTTTTGGCCTCTACCTTGTCCTCAGCCACGACCACTATAGTTTGATTGCCCTTTATTTTAATAATTGTTGCACCTGAAATTTACTGAATTTTTATTTGTATGCGAAGTAGCTTCAGTCTTCAAAGCTTTCTCTGTTGGTTTTTCTACACTTTTTTCTTTCATCCACTATTCATGAGCCTGTAACGAACCTATCAACACAGACAGACCCTTAAATTCTTTAATGGCGACGACGATGTGCTCAAACTTCATAGTAAGAGATCGAAGTATCATTTCAACTACAGTTACATCTTCGACCCTTTCATCATAGCTTTTCATCTAATTAACCAAAACCTCTACTCAGTTAATATAAGTCTCAATAGA
This sequence comes from Tinospora cordifolia, assembly GCA_030144865.1. Classification (NCBI taxonomy): domain Eukaryota; kingdom Viridiplantae; phylum Streptophyta; class Magnoliopsida; order Ranunculales; family Menispermaceae; genus Tinospora; species Tinospora cordifolia. The sequence continues at coordinate 7,673 of JAJIYU010002549.1, forward strand.
CTCTGCATCTTCCATCTGAATCAGTTAAAATTAACGTTTCAGACTTTGTAAACGTACATTTTTGGCTTTATCTACACCCTTGCAGGACTTTTCTAAAATATCTCATGCTTCTTTTGCTGTGATCGCTCTCCGTACCTTCTTAAAGGCAATATCATCAAGAGTTTGAAGAATTAAATATAATATTTTTTATCGTTTTTATTATTTTTACGTATCATATCGCACTGATTAATTGGTACGTTGTCGCATGGATTAACAAACCTATTCTCTACAATATTCAGTAACTCTCGATGTTCAAACAAAGTCTTCATCTGCTTGTTCTATTTATCATACTTCTTACCATCAAAAGTAGGGAGTTCTGGTTGATTGGAACTATTGTTGAAAGCCATTGACCCTCTTTTCTCTTCTTTTTCTTTCTTTTTTTTTTAATTCTTCTTTTTTAACCACCAGTCACCCAGTGCCACTTCTTCTTGTTTTCTTCTTTCTTCAGCATGCACGATTTTGCTTCTGCTACAAATCCCCTCTTTTTGTGTTTTCTTCTTCTTTTCTTTTTTTTTTTATTTTCATCTCCTTTCCTTTTTTGTTTGCACCAGAGATTTCAGCAATCATCTGAGCAGAGATTTCACAAACCAACACGTGCAGACATAGGTGATGCAGAGGGGACAATGTAGAAATTGATCAAACAGAGGAGATTTCCTGCTCGAACCAATGTAGAGTAACCAACGGGCCAGCAGCAAAAGGAAAATGAGAGGAATTACAGGGGTGAACAACAGCAAAAAGAGCCAAACAAATCATAGGAGCAAATGACGAACAGAACTAGCACACAACAGTTAATGACAAAGAAGATGGGGAAACGCGAATAGAACCAATGCAGAAGAAGCAGTGCAATGCAGCAACACTAGAAGATGGGTTTCAGCAACGATTTTAGCAACACAGGAGGAAGGACGAACCAGCACGTTCCTCTTGGAATGACAATGGCAAACAATAGATAGCAAAGGCAACGAACTTGACAAAGCAGCAAATGCACCAGCTAAACAGAGACTTGCAAACCATAAACCACGAACAGGGGCTTGCGAACTACGAACAGGGGCTTGCGAACAACAAACAGTAATCATCAAGAAGTATTAAGGTAAAGGAGCAAAGTGAAAAGGAGAAACAAGATGTGTTACTATTGATAGCCGAACAGAGAAGACATCACAAAAAAGAAACGAAGAAGCAGAAGGAGATTCAACTATTACTGTTACAATTTATAGGCATGAACAGTAGCAGCGCTGCCTTCTACTATGGTAATGCGAATCTTTGCCGCTCTAATACTACTGTTGGAAAATAATACTCTGAAACTTTATTTCTCTCTAAATTGACTGTACAATGAATGCTTTAGGGTGTATTTATAGACACCACTTCTAATATCTAAAGACTTCTAAATGTACTAAATAATCTCAATTTGAGATTAACTCAAACTACCTAGTTCAACTCTATCCAAACTCCTAATTACAATCCAATTCTAGTAAAACTAATTTAACTCAATATGAAACACTAGTAGATAATCTAGATTACAATTCTAACATTAGTCTATTAGATGGGCACTTATGAGGATAGACGGGGAATATGTCATCACCTTTATGTATTTTCGGAGGAGATTGAACAGTAAGGACGTTGGTTCATTATCCATCCATAGTATAATTATGATCAAATTTGCATTAATTATAACAAATAATGTTATAAACTCATAATGATGATAATTGCAAATTGACGTTTGAAAATGTGGCTTTTTATGATGCTTATCAAATAAATGTCCTAAATGAGCCTATACAAATTATATATGAGTTAGTTTGCTAGTAAAATTTTGTCATGTACCAAATGTCATAAATAAATTATTAAAAACATTTTCCAAATGCCCTATATATACATTAAGAATTTTAGTTAAATATCACTATCTATGTGATGAAGACTCTTTCTATCTTGCTTCGAGGACATTTATAAGTTGCCCTAATAGACTAACAAAGACATCTTGCAAGCATCATAAACAAGATCCTTAATTAATTTTAATAAGTACAATGTTGAGTTCAAGGGCATTTAAGAAGACGTTTGAAAATCTAAGCAAGTATGTTTTTCAAATATCTCCTTACAATGAATCTGGTGGAGTGATGGCTTAATTAATAGTACAAATTAGATTCGAAATAGTGCCCTAATCGCCAATTTATCTAATGGTAGGGCCAAAAATTTCTTGACCTCATTAGATGATTCCCTACACCTTCAATGGCACATGGTTAAGGTCATAGCTACCAATGTATACATATAATGATATGTTATTCTTAAAATAAATTCTTAAAATGCATGCTAGTTTTAGTTACAAGGGTTTTCATATATTAATTAGGTCATGGGTTGTCTTTGATTTAGAATAAAGGTATCATAGTATAAGAAATTAGTTGATAGATTTTGATCTTGTCAATTGTCATTTTTGAGTCAACATAGTGAACTTTAACTATCAAGTCTACTATATTTTGTTCTCATCCATGCCAATCAATATCTACACAAATTAGTACTAATTGAACTCCCAACACTTTCAACAATCAACTAATACATTAGCTTTGGTTAGCATTAGGTATCCATGTTACTAATTTAATTGATCGGTGAACAAATTCGTGGATTGAATAAGATTGTACCTATATATAAGTAAAACAATTGCTAATAGTGGTTAAAAAATTTATCAATTGGCGTGTAAGTTTGCTAATCAATAAGAAAAACTAACATATTAGTATATGTGACAAAACAGAGGAATCTGCAACTTATTTAACATGTCTGCAAAAAGAGAAAATGCAAAAAAAATAGAGAACTAGAAAATAGAGAAAAGAAAGACAAACAGAAAGAGCAAAAGTAGAGATCTTTCATCAATGGGAAAGACTATAGCGGAATTCTGCTACATTTCTATCTCTACACATACACATTTATAGTGCTCTACAACCAATACAAAACCAACATGTGGACTAACTACACAAGTACTTTTGTTTTTCTATTTTGGTGTTAACATGTAACATCTTCACATCTCCCATCAAATTAAACTTTGATGAAACAACCAAATTTAATTTGGAAGCCAAAAAGTTGAATTGAGAAGTACCAAGCGATTTTGTCATAATATCAGCAATCTAAACATGTCGAAGCTCAAGAAGACCAGCAACAACCTTCTTAATATAAGCATCTACTTCAATGTGCTTAGTGCGAGAACGAAAAATAGGATTTAAAGCTAAAGAATGAACACTAGGATTATCATACCATAACACAAGCTGAGAAGGAATGGAAATCCCAAGCTCGCAGGAGAGAAGAAAGCCACATAATATACGTAGTAGAAAAGGAGAGAACACGATTTTCAACCTCTATGTTGGATCGAGCCACAACCTTATGTTTTCGAGAATCCCAAGCATTCAAGTTTCCAATAAGAAACACACAGCTGCCATTTGTAGACCGTCCATCATCCAAGTTAGATGCCCAATCAACATCAACAAAAGCTTTAAGATGAAGCTGAGTGGAAGGCTTGAACCAGAGACCAAGAGTGTATATACCCTTCAGATAGTGAGGAACAGATTTACATGATTTTCAATGTGCAACAGCAAGAGCTTTAAGAAACTGACTTAACCATTTCACAATGAAAGAAATATTTGGCCTGGAATTTGTAAGATATTGTAAAGCTCCAATTGTATGTCTATACAAATTTGCAATGCAGCCAATCAAACTTGAACCAGTGATGAGAATGTCGTCAACATACGCTAACAAAAATAGAACATGAACACCATCCTTCAAATGGAACAATGAAATATCTATAACAGAATTTTGAAAATCATAGCCAAGAAGAGCTTCCTTGAGCTTGTTCAACCATTGGCGAGGTGTTTGTTTTAGACCATACAAAGATTTATGAAGCTTACAAACAAATGAATGTGGAGAGACGACAGCAAAACCCTCAAGTTGAGTCATGTAAACATCTTCATGAAGATCACCATTAAGAAAGGCATCATTAATATCAACTTGTTTGATAGGCCACTAAAAATGAAGTACTAAGGTAAAAATAACACGAATAATAGAAGCCTTCACAACAAGAAGAAAAATATCCACGAAATTTAGGCTAGGATTTTAATGAAAACCCTTTGCAACAAGACGAGTTTTATACTGGTTTAGAGAACCATCGGGTTTAGTTTTAACTCTAAACACCCACTTATGACCAATAGAATTAATAGAGGGAGGATGAGGAACAAGAAACCAACTCTTATTCTTAACCAAAGTAGACATCTCTTCAACCATAGCATCATGCCAATGAGAATCCATCATAGCCTACTAAACAGAGCAAGGCTCCAAAACAACCACAAACAAATGAGGAGAAGTATGGATCAATGCCTTAAGCTTGAAAATACCACTCTTAGCTCAGGTCTACATGAAGTAAATAGACAATGGTGCAAGAGAAGAAGGCTGAACAGCTTGAGCTAAAAGAGGTGAATTTATAGCACGAGAAGAAAGAAGAGGAGGAGGAGGAGGAGGAGGAGAAGAAGAATAAGAACAAGAAGTCAAACCCAAAGAATCAACAGAAACAAAGAAATCAAGAGATGAATCTAAAGAAGAATTTGATTTGGAAAGCTTGAAGGGATGAACAATGGAGGAGAGAGAAGAAACACTATCTAAACTATGTTGTGATATCGAAGCCAGAGAAAAAAAAAAACAAAGATTGGTAGGAAAATTCAAGCTCAAACAAGACATGTCTAGAGATCAAGACCTTACCACTAGGATGAAGACATTTATAGCCACGATGACGAGGGCTATAACCAAAAAAAGATATTTTGAGGAATGAAAAGCAAAGTTGCAAGGAGAACAATAAGTCATAAGAAGGAAATAAAAACAACCAAAAGTCTTGACAAAAGTATAATATGCAAGCTTACCAAGGAGTTTTTCAGAAGGAGAAACAAAATTCAAAACTGAAGAGGGAAGACGATTAATGAGAAATACAACAATCTGAAAAGCTTCCTCCCAAAAACATAAAGGCATAGATGTCTGGTCAAGTAAGGTAACACCCATTTCAACAATAAATCGATGTTTTTTCTCTAAAATTCTATTTTATTGATGTGTCTAAGGAAAAGAGTATTGAAATTTAATGTTCCAAGAAGGATCGACAATTGTTTCTGGTGCAATAAAGAAACTAGAGGTTTGATGAAAACTAGCATTTGGTGAAGGAGAACCAAACTAAGACATAGGAGCAGATCGTTTAAATTGCATAGACTATTGATAAGCGACACCTTGATAGCTTTAATCAAACTTGTAACGACCTATATTTTTAGATATTGAGTTGATGGATTCGACATGTATTTTCATGTATGAATCAATGAATTTATAAATGAAAATATATGATTTTATGAAATTTTTATAAATTAATGAGTTGTATTAAATAGAAATAAATATGAATGCATTAGTTAATAAAATGAATAAATAATAATGATAATAATATTAATATCAAATATTAATAATGGGAAGCTTATTTGATGATGGGGGTGGAATCATGAAATTAAAATATATATGTTTGAAGAAAATTAATATGGGATGAAATGAAATGAAATGGAGTTATTAAAATAAGGATGAAGGTGGGACAAATATACGTATATGTGTGTATTTATTTATGAGAACATAATTAATATGGGATATGATAAAATAAAGGAGCTGGTTGCTTTGTTGAAAAAAAAATTTTAAATGTCACGGGACGCGATCGGTCACTAGAGTTGAGCATCCTTGTGTGTTTTCTAATTTATCACTTAAACTTGTTATTCTGTTCATAAATGAAATGTTATTACATATTGTGATACACCTATAATCTTTAAATGAGATTTTAAATGAAAATGTGCACCGAATCTCGAGGTCTTATGGTACGAGTTAGGGTAATGGATGTGGTTGAGCTTAAGGACCAGATATCACTATCCTGAAGGTATATTTTGTGCGGATTCTCAATTGTCCCACTAGTAAGGATCTAAGGCCACCATACATGAGGTATATGCTGGTGGATCCTTATGATGTTGTATGAGAATACATCTAACTGTTTGGCGAGCCCGTTTGAGTGGATTTCTTATTGCCTTGTAGGCTAATGAGAGCTTCGACATGTGTTTTCAGCATTAAAACTGTTTTTAAAATGGAAGGTGCACGACTGCATTATAGATTTAACATTTATTAACTGATTGCATTCATTCACAAATTATTGTTGTCCATGCATACATGACATTGTTTTATAGAATTCATGTTCTAAGTTATAGACCAAACTACATTACTCACTGAGCCACTGTGGACAAATTGACTCACTACTCTACCATTTCAAGTTCTTTTACCGCAGACAAAAGGAAGAAGATGGTTATAGCGTAAAGCGTTGTTTTCAATTTATTTTGGTAGGCTTTCTACGTAGTTTATTATTTTGAGAGTTAGTATGATATATAGGGAGTAAGGAAACTATTGTAAATATTTTGACTTAGAAACTTCTGCTACGATTACATATAGGGGATTGTATATAGTTAACTTTTGTTTAACTTAAAAGTCCATTGTGATTATTTGTTTTAGCTACTTCCGATCTCTTGTGATTATTCTGATGATATTGTGTATATGGTATTAAAGGAGGCTTGGCAACATTTTGATGAGTTCGGCTTGCGAGTGGGTTTGTCAAGGCGCTGTGCCGATCAATTCGTTCTTCACCCTAGGGAAGGGGTCCTGAAAAAACCTTTGGAAACATTAAAGAGCCATATGGCTAGGCTCAAAGCAAACGTGACAGAATACCTTCTGACATATATTACCATTTCTACCTCCTCTTCTGCCTCCTCTATTTATTTGATAACCACCAAGGCCATTGTTATTCTGATTACTATTCTTGAAATTAGAAGATTTTTTATCTAAATTATTTGACACAACAAAATTTGCAAAAGGAATCTTAGAATTATTTACACCCTTAACCGTTCCTTGATTCAACTGAGCTACGCATTGCTAATGCACCATTAGCAAATATTGAGCATCTTGCAATATCATTGAATATTGTTGTAAAGAAATTAAAACTACTACTGGATCAAACTCAAGTCCAAGACCATTAAGAACTCTTTGAATCACATCTCCTTTAGTAATCACTTGGCCAATAGACGTCAATTAGGTACCGATGATTTTAATTTGCAAAACAAATTCTGAGATGGATGCAACACCTTTCTTGAGTGAGCTCAACCACTGCTTGAGCTACAAGGCTCGTGCAATAGAAGACTGTGCCAACAAACATCCAAGAGTAATCTAGGTCTCAGATGAACTCACACATTCAGTCACCTTTCCAATGATAGACTCTCCAAGCGTAGAAATCAGCCAACACATTAGAAATTGATTGACACATACATCAAATGTTTTTTTTCACTCAATCTAGAACTACTCATGTCTGATCCATTAAGTGCTAGTTGATCTAAAACTCTATTTGAACTTGTAATTAGATGATCGAGACCTAGAGCACAAATTGCAAATCTCGTTTGCATCTTCCAGTATGTATAGTTTGATCCATTTAACTTGATCGACAGATTAAAGTTGAGTGTTTTTTCTATTATTGCAACATCATTTGTTATGGCTAGAGAACTTGACACTATATTCGGTGTGCTAGACGAAGACATTGGAGATTGTTGTAATATGATTTACTCTGATACCATGTGACAAAATAAAAGAATCTACAACTTCTTTAACATGTCTACACAAAAGAGAAAACGCAGGAAAATAGAGAACTAAAAAACAAAGAAAAGAAAGAAAAATAGAAAAAGCAAAAGTAGAGATGTCTTTCATCAATAGGAAAGACCACACTAGAATTCTGCTACATTTATGTTCGACGCATACACATTTATAGTGCGTTACAACCAATACAAAATCAACATGTGGACTAACTACACAACAACTTCTATTTTTTTATTTTGGTGTTAACAACATGTAGCATCTTCATAGTATAAACACTAATTTACTTTGGTAATTAATCCTTATTGATGCTTAGCCAAAGTTTGTCATCTCAACATCATGTCATATTAAGATACATGATGCACAAGCTTTATAGAAGAACCTACCTTATAGTGTATATGTGTAACCAATTGGTGAATTATTCACCTATGATGTGTTTCTCATAACCAATCCTATATAACCAATTCTATATATATACGCCACAACCAATCCTATCGATGTGTTTTTGTAGGTTTTCAAAGGCTTTCAACTCTCAGAGAATCACCATTAACATTTGAATGTACACACTGATCAATTGGAGGTTGACAAATTAATTATAGATTGGTAAATAATACATCAATAATGAATATATAGATCAATCAATTAAAAAAAACACTGGTTTATGCATAATGTCTTAAACATGACATGACATTAAGATATATATATATATATATATATATATATATATATAACAAAGTTTCAGACAAGTGAAAGTAAGATAGATTTTCAAAGCAAATTAATATTTACGTTGAAGTAGTTAGCTTTCTTCACCAATCAGTTACCAGGGGCGACCCTAAAGGCGACGGCCCTGACCCCCGTCTTCCTTTGGGCCCCTTATTTTCGAAAGCCCATATATATATATTATAAAAAATTTATGAATTAATTGTGTTCTTATTTTTAGGGCTTTCATTTACTACTTTGCCTTAGACTTCCAAAAATATTAGGTCGGCTATGTCAGTTACTCATCAATTTGTGAAATGTTTGACTGATCTTTACTAATCATCTTACTTATATGCAGGTGCGAGCTTAATTGATAAGTTTTATTCATTAACTGGTTAAATTAGTAAATCGATAACTATATAATTCTATTTATCTGATCAGTTAATGAAGACCTTGAAAGTGTTAAATGTTTAGTAATGAATGTGTGTAGTAATTGATCATAGGTAAACTTGAAGGTAAAATTAGTCGAAGTTTATTATATCGATTTAGAAATAATATCTGACAAGATTAGCACTTACTCTATTATTTTTCTTATTAGCAAACTTCTACTTTATATTCGGCAAGGGTCAGACCCAATCTAAAAACAATTCCCTTATTATTAAGTTGTCAACTAAATTTGTAAAATCATATTTATGAATTATTTGGTAAAATGCATTAAAAGATTTATTTTATAACATTGATCCTTATAAGACTTATTTTAAAATTATTTCTTATAATTATTTTCAGCTTTTTTATGATAATCTTTTTCTCCTATTTATTTAATTTTTTTATCATATGCACAAATGTACAAATGCACCGGTAGTTGCCCATTAACTACTGAAAATATTATCATAATATATGCGTGTATATAACTATTAGAAAAGTAACATAGCTATTACTTGTTAGAACTATTACTCAGTTATACAAAATAATTACTCTGTTATTTATGTTACTTAGGATAAATAACAGTTGTTTATATCAAGTGTATAAATAGATGTTACTGTGTAAATTACAGTCATTCAATCAATTGATAAAAACAAAGCATCGTTCTTGCTCTCTGTTTTTCAAGAATTCATGTTCTTGACTTGTTCTGTTTTCTGTTCTTAATCTTTCTTGATTCTTCGATTCATCAAATATGGTATCAGAGCATTCATCCGCTGCTAATCAAGGCACTGGTCATCTCACTGATGATATTCAAGCATTGTTCTTCGATAAAACTAGATTTGAATGTGAAGCTCAGCCATGGAAATTATCTGATGTGGAGACAACAAGTCCTAGCTGCAATTTGAGGTAATCGTCTTGGATCTTTTATTGATCCATCTGTGAATCCTCTAGCACGTGTTGATGAAGGTGGATCTGTTAATGAAGCTTTTCTTGACCAGAAGCAACAGGATCAAACTTTGTTGTGTTGGATTTTGTCATCAATCAGTCAAGATCTTCTTCTAGAGCTTGTTGAATGTTCAACTGCTTGTGAAGCATAGAAGACTATTGAGGTTTTGTTCTCATCTCAATCCAGAGCTAACGTGATGCAACTCAAATTTCAGTTGCAGACTTTGAAGAAAGGCAATCTTTCAATGTTTGAATATTTGCTAAAGAAAAAAAGTTTAATAGATTCTTTAGCCTTTGCAGACTATGTCATGAAAGATGATGACAAAGTGATGACAATCTTGAGTGGTTTGGGTCAAGAATATGATACTTTTGTTATTCCTATCACTTCCATGCGTCAATGCTATTCTGTGCATGAGATTTTTGCATTCTTGCTCACACATGAAGCAAGAATTGAGCAACATGCTCAAAATGACATCATAGTTGCAAACTTTGCAGCAAGGAAGAAAGGTTATGTTTCTTCACAATCGAACTGTTCAAACGGTGGTAGAGGACAAACCAATGGTGGTAGAAAAGGTCGTGGTCGTGGCAGGAACAACAACATTCGAGTGCCTTGCCAAATCTGTCATAAATCTGGTCATAATATTATGCGTTGCTACTATAGGTTTGATCACACCTTTCAGCCTCAAAATGTCCAAACAAATCAGACTAATCAAGGTTTTGGTAGAGCTAACAATGTTAGTCAAGTAAATATTGTTGCTATGACTGGTTCAAGTGATACAGTTGCAGATTCAATCTGGTTTCCAGTTAGTGGTGCAACTGATCATTGCACACCTGATGGAGGTAATCTGATGAATAGAAATGAATATCATGAAAAGGAAAGACTCTTTGTAGGTAATGGTGTTGGTTTATTCATTAAAGCTTTTGGATCTAATCTTGCTTATCATGACAATCATAAGTTTCTTCTCAAAAACATCTTATACATTCCTCATATCACGAAAAACCTGTTGAGTGTTTCTAAATTTGTTTCTGATAATAAGGTGTTCATTGAATTTCATCCAAATTTTTGTTTTGTGAAGGGTCAAGCTATGAAGAAGGTACTTCTTCGAGAGGTCCTCCATAAGGGATTGTGTGAATTTCATCTACCTCTACATCCAAATTTTCATCTACATCTACAGACTTGCTTCCTAGAAGCAGCAATTCTTCAAGATTTCATCACAAGTCATCTAAAGAAAATGCGTGTATTGCTACTAATGTTTCCTAATACTATTTCTTTGAATTCTTACAACTCATCTACTATTTCTTCTTCTACCAAGCCATCTGAATTTTTTCTTTGGCATTTACATCTTGGACATCCTGCATCTTCTACTGTTCAATCTGTATTGAATAAATGCAATGTGAATATTGTTTCGGTTTCTTCTTTTGTGTGTCATGATTTTCAAATAAACACGAGTCATAAACAACCATTTTATTCATCCAAAACTGTTTACACCACACCAATAAAACTTATTGTTGGAGATGTTTGGGGTCCTACACCTGTGACTTCTTCTAATGGTCACAAGTATTATGTTAGTTTCCTTGATGCTTTTACACACTACACATGGATATTTCCTATTTCTTCTAAAGGAGATGTGTACAGAATCTTCATTCAGTTCAAGCAACAGGTTAAAGTCTTATTTTCAAGAAAGACAAAGGTTCTTCAAACTAATAACGAGAAAGAATTTTTGGTTCTTTCTTCCTTCTTAATCAGTTGTGGCATTATGTTTAGACATTCTTATCCATATACACATGAGCAGAATGGACTAATTCAACGTAAGCACAGGCATATCGTGGAAACTGATCTAGCTTTGTTGTCTCAATCAAGTATGCCAAAGAAATTTTGGGATGAAGCTTTTCTAACTGCAGTCTTTCTCATAAACTGAATGCCTTTTCCTATGCTATCTGGTGAAACACCTTACAAGTGTATATTTGGAGCTGATCTAGAGTATTCCACTCTAAAAGTATTTGGTTTCCTGGTTTATCCTTACTTAAGGCCTTGTACTCATCACAAGGTTGAATATCGTAGCAATGCTTGTATTTTTTTTGGGGTATTGCTCACAACACAAAAGTTTTAAATGTCTTCGATCTGATGGCAAGATCTTTGTTGTTCGACATGTTTTTTTTGATGAGGTGTCTTTCCCATTCAAAACATCAAGCTTTCTTGGTGTTTCATCTACCTCTACTATTAGTCAACCTCCAGTACCATTGTTTCCTATTGTCATTTCCAAAACTAATGATAAGCATTCTGATCAATCTAGTGGTGCTCAACATTCTACTAATCCTTTGAATGCATCTCCTCATGTTTCTGCTCTTGAAAATCCTGCAATTGGTCCTAAATTTTTTGCAGTTCCTGAAAATTCTACAACAGTTTCTAGGCTTGTTAATGATCATCACATGATAACTAGAAGCAAATAAGGAATTTTCAAGCCAAAAGTCTGGTTAAGTGAACTTGATATAGTTGAACCTACGTCAGTGAAACAAGCCATGACTCACCCTAGTTGGCTAGATGCTATGAATGAAGAATTTTGAGCTTTACAGCTTACTAAAACCTGGAGTCTAGTTCCTCCTCCTTCTGGACGAAAAGTAATTGGATGCAAATGGGTTTATAAACTCAAAAAGAATCCTAATGGTACTATTCTTCGTCATAAAGTTCATCTAGTTGCTAAAGGATTTCATCAATTAGAAGGCTTTGATTTCTCTAAAACCTTCAGCCTTATTGTTAAGCCATCTACAATTCGAGTTCTGATATCAGTTGTTGTATCAAGAGGATGGTCATTGTAACAATTAGACTTTAACAATGCATTTCTAAATGGTATGATTGATGAAGAAGTATATATGGTACAACCTCATGGATTTGAAGACAAATCTCAACCCCATTTTGTGTGTCAATTACATAAAGCTCTCTATGGCTTAAAACAAGCCCCAAGAGTTGGTTTGAAAAAATCAAGAGCACACTGGCATTGTTTGGGTTCACTTCGTGCAAATTTGATAATTCATTGTTTTGCAAATTCAGTTCCACTTATGTACTTTACATTGTAGTATATGTAGATGATATTATCATCACTGGTAGTTGTTCTCAGGCGATTAACTCCTTGGTGATTCAGCTACATAATTGTTTTGCTTTAAAAGACCATGGCCCCTTATACTATTTCTTGGGTATTGAGGTTAATGAAACTCCCACTGGTTTACATCTGTCGCAACGTAAATACATTCAGGATCTACTTCAAAAGACAAAAATGGCTCATGCGAAACCTGCTCCTTCTCCCATGGTTTCCTCTGTTGGTGGGCAATTGTCGACTTTTCATGGTGATCCAGTTCCAAATGCTATTGAATATAGGTCTGTTGTGGGTGTTTTACAGTATGTCACAATAACCAGTCCAGATATTGCGTATTCTGTAAATAGAGTTTGTCAATTCATGCAATCTCCTCTTATAGATCATTGGACAGCAGTGAAGTGAATTCTTCGATATCTTAAGGGGACTTCTCACTTTGGTTTAGATTTTACAAAATCTAACTCTTGTTCGGTAGCTCTCAAACTTATAGGTTTTTTTGATGCTGACTGGGCATCAAATCCAGATGATTGTCGTTCTACTTCTAGTTCATGTGTGTATCTTGGACCAAATCTTATTACTTGGGGTGCTAAGAAACAACACACAGTTTCATGTTCTTCCACAAAAGCTGAATTCAGGAGTCTTGCTTCACTTGTTATTGAGGTTTCATGGGTTCAGTCATTACTGTCTGAAATGCAAATTCCTCAGCCCTGCTTACCAGTATTGTGGTGTGATAACCAGAGTACTATCGCAATGGTACACAATTTTGTTTTACATGCTCAAACCAAGCATGTTGAACTTGATCTATATTTTGTTCGTGACAAGATTGCAGCAAAACAGATGGTTCTTGGTCATGTACCTACAATTGATCAAGTGGCTGATTTTTTTACAAAAGCTTTATGAACGCCATGCTTGTACTTCAGGACAAGCTTACTATGACCAATCTCCCTGTAAGCTTCAGGGGGGATGTTAGAGAAGTAACATAGTTGTTACCTGTTAGAATTGTTACTCTGTTATACAAAATAGTTACTCTATTACTTATGTTACTTAAGATAAATAACAACTATTTGTATCAAGTGTATAAATAGATGTTACTGTGTAAATTACAGTCATTCAATCAATTGATAAAAACAGAACATCGTTCTTGCTCTTTGTTTTTCAAGAATTCGTGTTGTTAACTTGTTCTGTTTTCTGTTCTTAATCTTTCTTAATTCTTCGATTCATCAAATAATAACACAGAATATTTTAAATGGCATATATATGTGTGTGTGTGTGTGTGCGCGCTCGCACGTGTGTGTGATCAACAGTAGATGGGAGATGCATGAATGAGTTTTTATTTAACTATTTTACGTTTTATCTTTGAGATCGGAATAGCTGATAGTCTTCTTGATATCTAAAGTATATAAGAAGTTTAACAACTTATTACGAATTTTAGCATATATAAATAAATAAATCAACTTAAATTGTTGTGGATAAACAAGTTATATTAATTCGAACAAGTAGATAGAATTAATACATATTTAGAAATCAATTTAAACTCTACCTACATGTTTAAGCTAGCTACTGAATATTCCTGATTAGATATTCCGGTTTTATAGCACGTATATTTCTTTCTATTAATACATCTCTATATATAGTTTCTTCTCAAAGAAAAAATAACAATAAAATAAAGAATATCTGGGTTTAATAGTTACATATACAAAAATTAAATTGAATATTATTACTTAACCAGGAATTGTCAAAGTTATTAGCTTCTTCCAAGACCTAATGACTTCATCATCTTTTGTTAGGAATGACGAATAAACTCTAAAATTTGTAATGGCATCCAATAATATTTATTGTAAGTATGTGGAGAAGTTGAAATAGATTAGAGCGATATACATGTATATACCAAATATATGTTCGTGAAGGCAGTAGCATTCACCTCACACTAATTAGCAAGAAGTGATGGGGATGGAGACGGTGCTCGATTTTAGGAGAGCCAATGGACCCACAAGGATGGTTCAGTGAGAGTGATATTTGTGAGAAAGAACAAAAAGGGTTCACATAGCAACATTTTTATTTGTGTATGGGGGCATTATTAAGTCGTTCATTTAATTATTTGGTTTCACCGCCTAGCTCTATAGCTCCCTTTCTCTTCTCCAATTTCATTTTTAATGAGATGTGGACCCAAAACCACATTTTCCTAATGTTTCTCAGCCCTTTTTCTTTTTATCTTTTCTTTTTATCTTTTCTTTTTCCTTTCTTTTCATTTCCTTTTCTTTTATTTTATTTTCTTTTTTTTAAAGGTTTTAATCTTCCCATCCTAATACTTATTTTTTCTTTTGATTCATTGTCCCTCTATCAGATGTTCAGAAATGTCTGCGATCACGTAAATAGTTCTACGAACGATTAAAAGTTAATAAAAATTTAGTAAAACTTACAACTTAATGGGCTTTTTAATTTCTTATTTAACACCTAAGTTTAGGACCCTCTTGTCTAATTCAAATTTGAGTTTCTTCTATTTTCTTTACTTTTCTTATTTTTGCCACTGATATCAATATTTGATATAATTTTTTTTTTTTTTTAATTGCACGCCATGCTATTTATATATTCCTTAGCATATTTTTATGGGGATAAGATTATAATTATTACTAATTCTACTTTGAGTTTATTATATAACGTTGAAAAATTTTTTTAAAAAAAAAAAAACCCTTCTTGGAATCTTACAATTTATTTGAAATATGGGATCATTAATTAAATAGCAAAGACCCCATAGAATGTAATTAAAACCTTTTGAACATTACCACACAAACCCTAGCTAGCTAGTTAGATACCAATTAAACAAAAAACGTTACCCCCCATTTTGGAGAGAAATAGCATCTCTTCTCCGCCCTCAAAGCAATATAATCTGATGGAGAACGATTAATTATTTCCTTAATTATTCATATACATGTATATATTAAAAAAATAGTCGTTATCATTAATACCCTTATCTTAAATTATCGAAGTTGACAAGACAACAGTGATTATCATCCATGAGTCATATAAACCTTTACTCAAATAGATAGATTTATTAGCATTTTTCTACATATTCTACTTTTTGTTAATTATGCACAGGTATTAAATTAATAATTGTTATTTTTTTTTTTACATAATTACGATACTTAGAATTATTATAAAAATAAATATAAAATTACTTGGTTATTTATCTTAAAATGTTGTAATTGTAAAATTCAACATTTTTAAAAATAAAAACTCTAAAAAAATGAAAAAAAGAGACAAGTGGCAGCAGTGGTACATGAGTCCAGTGACGGAGCCAAGCAGAGGATGGATGGAAAAGGGTAAGAAAAGCATGACATGGAAATGGTGGGTGAGGACTGAAGAGGGGCAGTTACGACCATAGAACTTGTTCAGTTTCACTTTTGTAGCCTAGTGTGGGAGATAGGCCCCACGCTCCACATCAACACGTGTCTTCCAATTACTTCAATTCAGAATTACACGTGTCACACGATGAATGGTTCAGGTTCGGTACTTATTACAGCCCCACCCCATATGTCATCACCTTCCCCACCCCACCTCATTAGAAGTCCGTTTAAACCAAAGCCTACTTGCAACTTCGCTGCAACATTTTTTTTCTTTTCAATTCAACCTGTTCTTCTTCTTAGGTTTCTTGTTAAAACAAAAGAAAAAACAGAAGACACACACAAGAAGATTCAAGAATTTAAAGAAAAAATTCATGGAGAGCACAGATTCTTCTTCTGGGTCTCATCACCCACAACTCCCACCAGGCTTCAGATTCCACCCAACTGATGAAGAACTTGTTGTTCATTACTTGAAGAAGAAAGCTTCTTCTAATCCTCTCCCTGTTACAATCATAGCTGAAGTAGATCTCTACAAGTTTGATCCATGGGAATTACCAGGTTTACTAATTAATTACCCATTTTGATGATTCAAGTATATATATGTTTTCGTCTACTCTTTTTTTTTTTTAAGGATTAATTTGATGGTGTTAATTTACTCGGATTTTTTTTTTCTTTTTCAGGGAAAGCAAAGTTTGGAGAACAAGAGTGGTACTTCTTTAGTCCAAGAGATCGGAAGTACCCTAACGGAGCACGGCCGAATCGGGCGGCGACATCGGGTTATTGGAAGGCCACCGGAACTGATAAGCCCATATTGACATCAGGAGGAACACAGAAAGTTGGAGTGAAGAAGGCGCTGGTGTTCTACGGTGGAAAGCCTCCTAAAGGGATCAAAACTAATTGGATCATGCATGAATACCGGCTTGCTGAAAACAATAGCAGCATGAGACCCCCTGGTTCTGACAAGAAGGGCTCCTTAAGGGTCAGTGATCAAGAATTAATAATTCAATTTAGTAGCTATACATAGTAACCAAAATATGATCATGTTCTTTGTTTTTCTGTTTTTCTTTTTTCTTTTTTTTTGAATTTGTTTATATAATATTAATGTTGTATTATGCAATTTTTTGCAGCTTGATGAATGGGTACTTTGTAGAATTTATAAGAAGAACAATTCACAAAAACAAATGGATCGAGACAAAGAAGATTCAATGGAAGACATGCTTGCAAACAAGTCTATGACGCAAGCGACGACAACTAGTATTGCTAATTATGGTTCGTTGCTTGAAAACGACGATCAAAACTTGCTTAGTGAGTTTTTGACAGAAGATCATCATCAATTAATTGCTTCTTCTTCTTCTTCAACCTTAATGGCTCCACGGCCAGGTGGCGCCACTGCATCTACTACTAATACTTCCGGTGTGGCCGCCTTGTCGTCTTTGAAACGAAACCTACCTTCTTCTTCAACGTTACCATATAATTGGAATGAGACAGAACAAACCAAGAGATTCCATTTGATCAACAACAATAATCAGAATTATCACAGTACTAGTTCTGGATTAATTGATCATGGAAGTAGTAGCAGTAGTAACAATTCCATTTCAGCTCTTCTGTTCAATCATCAACACTTGCTTTCTGGGTCTCTCGGAGATGGTGCTTTCCGGCAACCTTACCAATTATCAGGCATGAACTGGAACTCCTAATTAATGATTGAAAGCTCTCTATTAGTACACAGCTCTACACAGAAACTAAGGTCTGATTACAAGTGGTGTAGGAGCCAATTATGTAGTGGGGACATCATTAATTAATTTCTCCTCTCAGTGTTACTGTTGACTGTTCTCTGAGAAGTATACTGGTGAGTTGGTAATATATATACTTCTAGATGGAGATCAAGGAGCAAGGAGAGACTCAATATATACTATTGGTTACAGAACATATAAATATATTCCATGCACAGAGATCTCTTATTGTCCACACAACAACTGTACTTATATATATATATATATATATATATATTTTTCTATAAGATCGATAATATAAGATGTTTTTGTGATGTTTTTGTCTTACACATATCCACAGCATATCTTTTAATTAATCAATGTTCTTGTATACATACTTTCTTTGTGGATAAACATTAATTCCAATCATAGTTGTTGAATTAATTAATGATACTTATCATTCGAGATGACGAGCAGAGAGAGACTAATGGACTAAGCGGCTGATTAATTGGATTACAGATTTTCGTAATGCTCCTCTAGAGATTATATCATGTTCCCCACTATTATCTCTCGAAAGAGAAAATGTTAAAGAGGGCTAGCTTTGTGGTTCTTCCTGTAGCGCTATGTATATATACATGATTTTATTATACGATAATAATACATCATTGGGGCCCAGGTTATGTTGCAAGATGTTTACATATAACGAATAGACAAGTACATATAATATTAAGAGTAATATTTAAATATTGAACAAAAGTTTATCCTTACCCCCAATTGCTTAGAGCAGCTGATGTAGTATCTCCCTACCCCACAAGAGGGCAGGGATCGAAAACCACCCCCACCCCCCCTGTTGTTGACAAAATAAATAAATAAATAAATAATGAAAGCTTATCCTTGGATATTATTAATGACATATAGAATTTATATTCGTGAGATTCGATCATCTTTCTAGAAAAATAAAATCAAATTAGAAAAGGAAATTGAGTATTTCTTTTAAAATTTACAAGCCAGAAGTCATGTTTCTTATATATATATATATATATAGGTTTCCAACACAAGAATAGTAATTTAAAAGAAAATGGTATGACAAGAGAAAGGAGAACAACTGATAATTTGGTCGATATAATCGTTAATTAATGGGGATGGTAAGCATAGTTAGTAAGATCATTAGGCTATAATAATTCTCTAATTCTACTTTGTCGATCAGAATGTCCACTGTAATGTATAATGGATTGTAGTTTTAAGATTCCATATATAATACATAATTAGTCCCCTTTTATGTGATTGACTTTAAGAAATGATAAGTTTAATTCTCGGGTACTTGTTAACGTCCACAATTTAAATTATGTCATGCTATTAATGGATTTGAGAGGGACTTATATCTTCTAGCACTTTATTTTATTTATAATATGCTTTCTACTATTAGTACCATATGAACCTTAAATATATAAATATTTATTTCTTTTCTTATCTTTCACTTTTGATAAAAATAAATGTGAGGATAGAGTTGAAGTATAAAGGAAGTATATAAAGAATTAGGATTGAAGCAACCTGGCATACGTTAAAATCATAAAAATATTATAACTATTCTTATTGATGCTAAATCACATCTCCTTTCTCTACTTTCAAATGTTGTATGATTGCTTGTTGGTAGTTTTACAAGCTGATTAACATTGAATAGTCATGTCAGTTTAGGAATCTCAGGTCTCTTGGGACATACATGTTAAGGGTTTTAAATACTGAACTTGGGACTAAGGTTTTCATAAATTCTAATCTCTTTTACATGTTTAATCTCAGCTTAATATTAATTAATGGGAGATACTTGTTTGCATTTGTCATTGTCTTTGATGGCTATATGGCCTTACAAAGTATATGCCATGACCCCATCCCACACATGAAGACAACTGGGCTTACTTCACTAGAGTTGTTTCTTGTTGACTATGGGGCCATGCATACGTATACATCTCTCTAGCAAAGGGAAATCCCATCTAATTAAAAGCCCCATGTTAATTAATTAACCAATGGTACCCTCTTAATCACTTTCCCAATCCGGTAATGAGAACAAATGACTTTATAATACGTCTATTTCATTACTTCTTATTAAGGGTACTTGATATTGAAGCCATTTAATGGAATGTTATTCTCATCCAATATCAAGGATGTATTCTTACTTTCTTTTTTATATTTTAAATTTTGTGCTATCTATGTTTTGGCATTTGAAATGTGTCCTCCTCTGCATCGCATCAAGACTATTCTTTCAGAATATGAAGGGTTAAGTTGGCGTCTTAATAACCATAAAACACTCGATATCTTCTTTTTCTTATCGGTGTTATTTCACAAAAACTTATTACGATAAGGAAGAAGAGGAAAAAATAAACACACTTGGAGAACACTATATAACAAAGAGTTGTATGTACACTCGGGAAGGATTGATGCTTAGGATAGCACCTTAACTTATGACTAGTCTCTAATCCTACCTTTATTAAGGCTTACAGCTTTCACTAGCAAACCAACCCAAGGTTGGTTCAAGGACGCTTCATTTCACCTGTCACATGCAAATATGGTGGACCCATGTCTTTATTCATCTCCTCACCGATCCTCATCCAGCTAGCCCTTTGACATAAATCTTAATTTGATTCTTTTGTTTCGAAGAATCTCAAGATCACATTATATACTTAATTTTGTGTCTATTGAAGAGGACTTCAATCTATTATTAAACGTTCAGAGAGTTCGACTGGTCTGAGTCGAGAATCTATGTGGAAATAAACATTATTTCTGTTGAACATGACAATATAGTTCTAATTAGTTTCTATTGTAAGATAAGTTTGCATATATACTTAAAAATTACACACTCTCTCTCTTTTTGATTCCATCTATCTATGGATATATAGATCTGTCAAGGTAGTTCAATTGCTTTCCGCCTGTTGATCAACTTTAATTTCAAAGTAATACTATTTTCTAACTCCTTTTTCTAACATTAACACTAAATTTTCTTGAATATCTTAAAAATTACACATGATTTATAGATGTCAGAAAATTTATGTACACTAGTGTACATAAAACATTTATCTTGATGATTTAGTATCAAGTTCACGTAATTTTAATTATATATTAAAGTACTATTTTCTGTTTAATAATAAAGGAGTATAGTTAACTGTCCATATTGTTGAATAATTAATAAGTATAATTGACTAGGATAGTTACAAACAAAAGAAGAAACGAGATAGGAAAGAAAAGGAGTGAAAAGAAAAGATCATTAAAAATAAGACAATTGTCACATGGTTTTGTAACTGAAACAGCCCAGCTTCATGAGTTGACAAAATTATCATATGAGTGCCCATGCTGGCATATAATTATAATTAATATTTTCTTACCTTACTAAGATTACATTGATGGGTTTCCTTTTATTTTTGTTTATTTTTCTATAAAAAAAAAATAGACCAACTAAGAAAGGAGAAGCCATGAATATATTTGTGAGGAACTAAATTCCCACTTGAGTGTTTTAATTAATGAGATAAGTTGATAGATAGACAATTAATTGCTGAAGTTGACAGATAGTAGACATGCATTAAATTAAATTCTCATTTGAGGGCTATAAATAATGGGATATATAAGTTGACGAATTTATATAGTCAGTGCAAGTAAATTAAACAAGAGGTGCGTATAGCAGCTTGTGCAAGTGTCGATCCCATTCTAGATCTTTTGAATACAAGACAAGGACATTTATTCATGAACTTGGATCTATAAATAAGAAATTAGTATTTATCCCTCTATAAAATATTACAAATAACAGAATGAAATGTTTCTAAGATCCTTCCCGGCAAGATGGATTATGAATGTCCCAATGGCCATCTTGGTTAACAATGGAAATAATGAAGAAGAAAGTAAATGCTTTGTAAATACGTCAGTAAGCCGGCACTGATATTTAATTGGCATGAAGTTTGATGGAACCACTGCCATTAGTATTATCTCAAGAAAAAAAAAATTTTAAATATTGCTATCTATTTCAGTGTATTTGATACGTTCATGGGACGTTGGATTTGAGACAATGTGAATAGCTGCCCAGTTATCACAAAAGAGCAAATCAGGAGCTGTTTATGATGCCAAAATGTTGAAGTAGCTGTCATGTCCATAGATCTCGCTTATAGAAGTTGCAAAAGCATGATTTTTTTTTTTTTT